>JAPYYV010000056.1:0-49827 GCA_030522625.1 Copidosoma aretas | reverse complement strand
AAACACGGAGAGAACAAACTTATATTGTTAGGTAAATAAGGGATAACCTAACGAAAATGAGGGGCTTGGGCTGGCAGTGGCGGACTTGGGAAGGCTGTGATAAAAAGAAAGAGGGGGCTGGGGGGGGGGGGGCAGAACAATGATGTTTAACGGAAATACAACATATTTATACCTTACAATGTTTGGGGGCGTAGAGGGTCTGTGGGGTGGCTGTGGAGGAACTCTGAGGGGGTATATTTAAAAAAGGCGGGGGGTTGGGGCGTGGAGGGAAATAGTGGGTCAGATGTACTGTAAAAATCATTAAAAATAAGCATATTTTTACCTAACTTGTAAGTATTTAATAAAGGTGTAGGGGCGTGGCGTAAGGGGCCATTACTTACGACCCACACGAATAAACTATATATTATAAAAAGATATATAGATACTAGTAGGGCTGCACCACTTTGCGTGCTCCGCTTGCTAACCTTCATAATATGTTTGTTTCAATGATTCGATATTTTCAGCTGCTGAATTACACCTAACAGTTTAGATAGTGACCTAAGTAAGGAACCTTTTTACAGTGAATTATATAGATATGTATGATGATATTAATGAACTTAAAAAAATGTTTTAATGCAATACAAATTAAATTACAGAACACGACAAAATTTCGACTCAGATCATGAAAAATAATCCAATAGAAAAACATTACAAACATCGCACCAAATAACAAATGTTGAAAATCAACCAAACTATACAATTTACTATATACATAAATATGGAAAACAATGTCATCCATACAATAAACCATTGACAGCTAGTTGTGCTGATATAGAAGCTTCTGATTCTGGAGTACCTGATAGCTTTGACCTTTCTGTTTACCCTAAAAACTTATCTAGTAATTTATCCACTCTCACATACTTAAAATATTTATTATTTATCTAATTGCTTTTTCTATCACAATCCCATTACAAGATTAAGGCTTGAATACTAATTTCTATAAACATCCGAAAAATAAAAAAGATAAACAAACCTTCTTGCAGTATTAAATTTACAGACCAAGTGGCTCAAAATTTCATCCTTTTTTGTATACTAGTTGACCGTCTCAGAAAGATACTTATAACTCAGTAAGCTTATCATCAATGTATATGCATTTTAAATTTTGAATCACGACATAGGAGTATATTCTACGGTTAAACGATTTAAATTTAAAGAGTTATTTTTAATTGGCAAAATTTTCAATTTTAAATCAATGAGTTTCTGTAACATTATATTGTAATAACACATCATCGTGTTTACACGCTATTGTGCTTATGAAGCTGCTTTTCGTAATCCTCAAAAATAAATTATATTTCATAAAGAAAATTAAGTAATAAAAAAATATTACATCAGTAAACAAATTAATAATGTTCACAACTGTGCGCGAACGGTTCCACAAATTCCAAAAGGTAATGCACCACAGCAGTACTTTTTGGGTGGTATGGAAGTCTGCTTTGTAGAATAAAATTCAATTTTTACATTATCATTTTTTAATACATTCCTGATTCCATTGTGTAACAAGAAAAGCGGCCAAGTGTGTGCGGAAGACGGTGAGGAGCGAAATTGTAGTTAGAAACCAGTGCGGGAGCATGCGGGGCATGGTGGGGGAGCGTGGAGGAGCGATATTTTTAGCTGCTGTGTAATACCTATTAGTTTAAAATGTTACATGTATATAGAACCTTCATACAGTCAATCATATTCCCGTAACATATTATTATTGCACTCGACGAAAGAATAATACACAATACAAATTTAATTACAGAACATGTCAACATTTTGACTGAAATAATAAAAAATAATCCAATTGGAAAACATTACAACATTAGTACAAAATAACCAATGTGAAAAATTTACAAAAAAATACAATTTAATATTCACGTAAACATGGGAAACAATGTCATACATGCAATAAACCTTAGATAGCTAGCTAAGGTGCGATAGTGATTTTTGATTCTTGAGTATCTAATTACTATGATCTTTGTGGCTACCCGAAAAACCTATCTAGTGCTATACCTTCTTACACGTACCTCAATTAATCATCCTAGTTCTTTTATTTAATCGTTTTCCCTACTTTTTTCAAATATAAAATTTAGGCTGGCGTACCAATTACTATAAGCATCCGAAAAATGACAGAGATAAATTAACTAACTTGAAATATTATGTTTACAAATCAGCATGCAGACCAAGTGTTTCAAAATTGAATCCTTCGTTGAATGCTAACAGATTGTCTTAGAAAATTTTGTTTGCATACTGATGTCATGGTTTAAAGCGATAGAATAATTTTACTAGGTACAATTGAAAAACTTTACGAATTAAATGATATAGTGGCCTATTAGATCATGTAATGAGCAAAGCATCAAATATAACTAAAATTAATTGAAAAGAAGCAATATGAAATCTTTCTATATTACCACCCACATACATAGGTTGACTTAGAAATATGCAGCAACGTTATCAAGATGTAAAGGCTATTATGAGAAAAAATGGTAGACCAGGTTTATTTGTAACCGTAACTTGTATTCCTAAATAAAAGAAATTGAAAGGAGTAATAAAACATTCCATAAATACAACACCTTATGATATACTAAATATTCTGTAAGATTATTTTTTACGAAGTAACATCATATGTTAGAAGACATTGTCAAAAAAAAATATTTATTAGAAACTTTTTGCTTACATGTATACTATTGAACTTAAAAAAAAGGATCGCCTTATACTTATACTTGAGTGTCACTGCATCCTTATGATAAATTATGAAACCTAAAGATATTATCAATAAATTTCTAAAGGGATACTGTCAAATAATCGTCAGCTTTAAAAATTAGTACTAAATTCCATGCTTTACGCACCCCATGGTAGTTATGGCCCTCGTGTAATTATAATGAGATAGTTTGTTAATAAAATATCCTAAACCTTTTACTAAAAAAACGAATTTTTAAGTCAATAGTTATCAGAAATAATGTTTCGTGGAGGGCTTACTGCATGCGAGGCACAGACCAAGTCGGGTGCAAGGATCGGGACAGTAATGCGGGAAAAATAAATGCACTAGAATTGCTGGTCAAACTATTTTTATTTATTCACAGGTGTCTAGTAAAGAGCAAGCTTAGAGGAGCTTCCTCATCAGCTGCCTTGAGTGATCTAACTTGTGTTGCGCAGAACACGAAGCATAGCAATTTGTAGGCATATAATATTACGAAAGCAAAGTAATATTAGAAAGCAAAAGCAAGTTGAGAAAAGATAAACAGTATCTTGAGCATAGGCGAGAGTCTTTGTTTTGATTTGCGTGTGAGTTCGTATAACTATTGAATAAACAAAGCAAGTGAAAAGCGTCGTATTTAAAGTATAAAGAGAATTCGAATTATAGCAGTCATAACAGCAAGGATTTGTAATTAAAACGCGGCACTAGAAAATATTATGCAATAATGCTTTACGAACTGTAGAAAATGTTCATTCTAAACCGAAAATTTTTAAAGAATAAAAAAGAAAAGATAATTTATTTGAAAATAAAATGTATACATTAAAAAGTAGCAATAGGAAAATTCCCGTTAATATCTTAATGGACATTCCATATGATCCACTTTTTTTATCAAAGTATAAATATTACATTACTGTTAAAGATTGCCCATCAATTCAAAGTGTAAAATATACCTATGTTAACACCTGTAAAGAAAGTAATAGGGCATTTATGAAAATCCAAAGAGAAGATCCAGAAAAGAAAGTTCACGATAAAATTGCAAAATATGTTGATGCTTGATATATTGGTCTGATGGAAGCAGCATGACGATTACAAGAATTGACTATTAGTGATCGTAGTCGTACAGCTATAAATTCTCCTGTCCATATCGAAAATAGCCAAGAAAAAGTTTTTGAAGAAAACTTGATTGACAAATCATTAGAAAATCAAGAGTGCATAGTTTGCTTACCGCATAGTTTAAAAAAAACAATATATATACTTTTGCTTAGCCCGTCAAATACGTCAATATTTCTAAATACTATATTTTTCACAATACAATAAGCAGTGATTTAGACGTAAACATTAAAAAAAATTTATAGCAACAAAAAGATTAAACGTTGAATCGCCTAAAGATCGCAAGTGTTACTTTTTTAATTTGATGTTAAATATAGTAAGAGAACCAACTTAATTTACAGATTGGAGAACAGATGATGAAGTTTTTATAATACTTTTAAAGAAATTGCAACTGCTATGAGCTTAATACAAGACGACTTAAATATTAGGGATATTTACAATAGAGGTTACAGAATCATAATGTCATTTAAAATTGAGAAAATTTTTTTCCTGCTACTTATTTCAAAAAATATAGATGAAGATACAATTTTAAATACATCTTGAAAATATTTTTCAGAAGATTTTGATTCTGCTGAAGAAAATCAAGATCTTACTATTAAACAATATTTTTCAACTAGAAGATAAGGCTTGTGAAAATTTTAGATTATCAGAATCAAATATTATTTTTACAAAAGATGTAAAGGATAATTAAGAAGTAATGTCTTTTTATAAAAAAATGTTAGATTCTGCTTATTGACAGTTGAGTAACGATCAAAAGAATATTTTTAAATCGATACGTGAAAGAAAACATAAAATTGTTTTTGACTGTCCACGCTGTTTAGGTTAAAGATTTCTGTACAAAACAATGATATATGACTCTATTTCTGAGGGGAGAAAAATTATAATCATAGCATGGATAGGTACATCATCACAATCACTTCCGAAAAGAATGACAAGCCACAGAACATTTCGATTTCCATTAGATTTAAGAAATGTAGGAACTTTTTTTTTAGAATTGGCTTCGGATAGAAAAAAATTAAGAGAAGTAGGTGTATTGTTATAGGATGAAGCTTCAATGATTCCTGAAAAAGCTTTTATGAGTGTTAATATAACTTTACGTGATCTATGTAGTGCGAATACATGGTTAAGTAATAGAAGTATAGATTAAGGAGCTGATTTCTATCACATTCTTCCAATAATTAAAAACAGCAATAGAAGTCTAGTTATCGAATAAACGATTAGATCATTAGTTCTTTGGCCATTAGTCCAATCTTAAAATTACGTTTAAACATACTTTCTGTCAATAAATTATTCTCTTAATTACTTTTAGAAATAGAAATAGGAATAATAAAGTATTTTGAAATTTCAAAAAAATAAAAAACTATTTAGGATTGTTCAAATACTTTTGGAAATTTTACAAATTCGTCAATCAATACTTGTATTCTGAAATAACACAATGAGTACACTAATTATTTTAATATAAAATATTGGAACAGATGTCAAAAGAAATAGGTGTTTATTATAGTATCGATAGTGACACCTATAAAGGAGTAGATTAAACTACTGATAATATTTGTATGCACATTCCTGTAGAAATTTGAAATAGCATTAGGAAAGGTCTTACATTCCATTAGTTAAATTTAAAAGCAGGTGCAATCGTTATTTTGGTCAGATATTTAATTATAACTGAAGTATTATGTCATGAAACATGTCTAAAATTACCAAGTTATATAAAGACAATGTAGAAGCAGAAAGCATGACTGAAGAAGAAGTTGGAAATACAGTTCTTATACCTAGAATAACTTTCGATTTAGAAAACACGTCTTCTCTTCTATTTATTTTGTATAGAAAACAAATTCTTTTGGTTCTGGCATTTTTGATAACCTGAAATAAATTGCAAGGTCGAAGTTTCGATGGAGTAGGTTGATAATTGAAAAGACCATCATTTTCTCATAGTCAGTGGTATGTAGCTCTGTCTTGATGTAAAGATACAAAAAACATAATAATTTGTATAGAATGAAAGAAAAACAGAAAAATTAAGAATAAAGTCTGTCAACAAATTTTTGCAATATGATTAATTTTCTGGAATTCTTTTATCATTAACAAAATTCAAATTTTTTAAATGATCAGGACAAAGTTTTCATGCAGTTCTCTTAATGCTTTATCCATTAACAATAAGTTTTTATATTACTGAAAATACTTATAACCTGGTAAATTCATCATTAACATATATATTTATTCACATTTAACATCACGTTATGAGAGCATTTTCTACAAAGCAACGGTCTAAATTTGGAGGTTTTCTTTACATTAGCAAACATATGTATCTTAAAATGAAGTGGTTTCTGTAACATCATAATGAAATAACAGTTTATCGTGGTTACACACTACTGTGGTTATATAGCTTCTTTTTGTAAACTTATAAATAGATGATATCTTATTAAATAAAATAAAGTAATTTTCAAATACTACATCATCTTAGCGATATATAATTTATACTTCTGTGCGCGAAAGATCTTACAAATTCAATAGGCTATTGCGCTATAGCAGTACCTTTTGAATGGTGAAGAAACCTGCTTATTAAAATAAAGTTTAATTTATACATTTTGTGTCTTCTACATACTCATGACACCTTTGTATAACAAGATAAGTGAAGGAATGCGTGGCGGAGACGGTGGGTGAGCAAAATTTTAGTGGGAAACAAGTGCGGGAGTGTAGTAGAAAATACTGACAACCCTACACGATACAACTATATAAAATAGTATACCTCATACATCTGTAACTCCTTTATATAACAAGATAAATAAGGGAGTATGTAGAAGAGTCCGTGGGGTATCAAAGTACATTTGGTGGGGGAGAAGTCGAGGAGCGTTGGGGAACGAATGAGTGCGTGGAGAAAGGTGGGGAAGCGTGGAGGGGCGTAGTCAAGCGTGGGGGAGCGTATGGACGGTAAGTGTAGATGGGACAACTGACAGCTCTACACAATACAACTATAAAATATTAGATTATATATATATATATATATATAGAAAATAAGGCATAAAACATAATAAAACAACCGGTTATATTAAAAAAAATCGATTAAACCGTAAAGAATGGATGGCTTACTATTTTTTATTATAATATGTTACAAACATACTAGGGTCTAGACCTACACAAAGCAATTTTTCACAAATAATTTACGACTTGTATTACTATAACTATATATCGATGTATAGGGTGTAGAGTGCTTGTGTAGAGTAACGCGTCGAAGGACTGGACCCTTCATCCTGTGAATATTGATTGACTCAAATAATTAGCGTATTTGCAAATGAATCAAAATGTATTGCATGCGTAGCGTGTGGCCCATCGCAGAAGTAAGGACTACAAGGAGCGAGAGTAAGTGAGGGATATATAGGAGATAGAAGTCATGTGCGTAAATGGCTTTACACATAAGAATAAATAGATGAGATGCAAAAAATGTATTCTCAAACAAAAGCAACTTGGAACCGTTAGTTTTTTTCTAGTTACATTGTTTCTGAACGATATAAAAAATCATTTTTATATGCCATATGCATGTCTGCATCGATAGATGAAAAATTGTATTCTCGACCTATCTGGCTTACCTTCCGAGATATAGCGTATGATCTGTTTTTCACAGGTGGTCTGTCATAAAATTATTTTGGAATAATTTTTATGCCTTTGTATTTATATCTTAAACTTATTGTTATTTTTTTCGAAATTTGTTTACCATTTTCTTACCGAGATTCAACCGAAATTAGGAAAATGAAGGTCATGTCGTAGCGTCGACTAAAAGTACTTAGTGGGTTCAGCTATATCTTTATTTGCCGTCTAGGACCACCGTAAAAATTTGTGACTTTCAGCCTATTTCGATAAATGTTTGAGATATGGCGTACTTCTGAATATTTCAAGGTTATGTGTAGACAAAACGGAAAATAATTATTTCTGTATGCTTGTCATGATCTCCTAAATATGCTATAATTCTTTCCTAAATTTTTTAATATAAATTCTATACATATACATTGAAAACACTAAAAATTGATGTAATGTTTTGACATTCATTAACACCTCTCTATTTGAGTTTCGCAATTTTGTTTTTCTCCCTTAGAAAACCTATAGGACTCGTTATTTTGGATCCATGTTTCTTTTATTTTAAGATATTGCGTATTATTATATAGTTTAAGGTTGATTTACACTAACCACCTGTTAAAAAAAAATTAGGTGTCGGCATTGACCTGCAGAGCAGGCAAATTTTTTTTGGTAATTGTCCACTTTATTTAAATACAAATAGTAACAAGTCTCTTATTGCATGTATTACACACACATGCACGCCCTCTAACACACATTCTCACAGACACCTACACGTATATACATTGGTACACACAAACACATTAAACACACGCTATGAATAATTAAGTATAAATTGATTTTATGTGGGTGAATAATTTGTCCATAAAACCTCGTACGAATAAACAACTATAAAAAACCGCTGCCAATAAATTAACACAAAGCTTCCTCAAAAAAATTCTTCTGCAATAATTTATAGAAAAAAAAAAAAAAAAAAAAAAAGTTAAACTGTCAAACGAAGCTATTTTTATGCTCTGTAATGTAAAATTATTGTAAGAATGATCTTAGAATTTTTACGTTAATAGTACAAAAAATATTGTAAAAATTTTTTTCAATTGAAAATAAATAAATACATAACTGTAAGTCATTACTAAAATCAGTATACGTGATACAACTATCTTATGGTTTAAATATTATTGAATGATTTAATGCTAATAAATCCTTTATAGAATGTAACTAATATAGAGATTTAATTTAAATATTTTTATTCCAAAAACAGCCAAAACCGTCTTCAAGCATTAAAAATTGTTATATTAACCTTAATAGTATTCAATACGTCATTTTTTTTGTAAACATATATGAGCATACACAGAGAAATATTTTGAGCCCTAGATCATTAACATAATTTGGAGAGTTTCTGAGATATGACTGATTCAAGAAAAAATTGTAGATTTTCTTCAATAAGTAAAAAATGATATTGAGTAAAAAAAATTTTTTTAGATCAAAATAAGGCTGTTCTAATTCTTCATAAGATAAAACGATTAAAGCAATCGATTTCAATTACGTATACCCCAAAAGTAGCAAGGTCCACTTTTTGGACATAGAATATTTTTATAACAACCTTAATAAGTTATACAATTTATTATTTTGCTTAAATAATGCAAGGATATAAAAACAAATATTTTAAGCGTTGAATTACTTTAATCACTCGAAAGATTTCTAAGATATAAGTAATTTTCCGCCAATATCAGAGTATTTTTTTCAAAAGAAATAGGCACAATAACTTATCAAGATGATTCGAAATTAAAATATAGCTATTTTAAAACTCTATCAGATGTTACCATTTCTAAATTAAATTGAAATTATTATTAACCCTTAGAAAAGTGGAAAACCTGTTTTTTGACCATCAAAAATTGTTATATAAACCTTTATAAGGTATAATACTTGAATTTTTTTCGACATCACAATTAAGATAAGGAAAAAAATTTTTGGCCAAGAATTATTAAAATCTACCGCTGAATTTCTTAGATATAACTGATTACATACAAACGCACACATACACACACATACACACACAAAGAGCCACAGACAGGTTTTTTTTTAATGTTAGTATTTTTATGAAAACAAATTCATTAATGGATGTGAAGAAAATTTGAATTATAAGGGAGTTATAAATCACAATAGAAGGAGCAGTGACAGCAAATACCTTCAAACGATAGCTTTGAGCTAAGTTTTTACGGGGCTTGGCTCGTGTGCAGGAGGTTCTGAGTGTGAGACCTGTGAAAAATGCTCTTTTGTTTTCTGTTTTTGTTTCAGAAATGTTTATTTTACATTCGTTACTATTTTCTTCGGCTTGGGATGGCCTTGGCCTGGACATTGTTTGAGTCCGATTTACAATATTAAGATTATATTACTTACGTTGCACATTTGAGAGATAGAGAGAATGTTGAAATAATCGATTTACTCTCCGGCATAACGCACCTATGGAAGTCTTATTTTAAAAAGTTAGGGTCTAGGACAGTTTAAATCAAAGACTGCGTAAGAATGTATAAATTTTTATCATGCGAAACTAGTCATTTTAAACACATGCATTTTTCAGGCTTATGTTATGACGGTAGAATATGCAAAATTTCGGAACCTTAAATAAGTCCCAAAATACGTTTGTAAAATCTCAGAAATTCTTTAGGAGCATCGGAAAAATAAAAAAAAATTTAAATTTTGAGAAAAGATTTATGTTTCATCTCGTCTCAAAGCTTTTTCCTTGTGATGGAGTTGTATTCTCTCGAACGATATTTTGCACGGGCCAAGTAGAGACTGGAACTTATCTTATTTTCATTTCACTTCCTATATGCTGACAAAACGTTGTTAATAGTTAATCGACTGTAACTAAAAAAGCGAAAAAGAGAAATTTTTAAAATAATCTAACGCACAAGGAACTACCATGCACAACTAAAACTATTGAAATATAGAGTGTACATCAAAAAAGGGTAGTTGCGAATAAGACATACTTGTTTATCTTCCGCCAGGTAAACCTTCTCACTGTACACAAATGTTATACGGACAAACATGAGACTCTGATTTCTTTACCGTTTATTCCATTGCCTTGATATACTGCTGCCTGTAATCTACTAGAGTAGCCAGAAAATAGGGACGACTAAAAGCCCTTACAGAAAAATAACACAGAGTATCAACAGCACAAATTTGTATTATAGTTCAAAATTATACAGAAAGGGTTTTGCCCAATAAGAAGGTAATGTACCATTGGCTTTAAGTACAAAGTATATGACTTCAAAGTTTGAAATAATTAACTATGGAGGAGCAGTCAGTAGGAGTGTAGGCTTGCAGCTGTGCCGGTCGGTGATAAGAAGTGGAAAATCTAAGTGTGCTTGCGTGCTGAGAAAAGTTGCAACATCTGCTGATGCTTATACTTGGATAGAACTGCTTGTTGATTTCAGTTGTAACATGGATAGCACACAGTTCTATTTCAGACTATAATCTAGTAGAGTTATAATTGAAAACATCTATGGTATATGTAAGTAGCGTAACTGTATATCGTAGCACAAACAATAAATCCTTTCCGGCAAAAAAAATGCTTAAGACGATAAATCTGTTTATATGTAAGAGTAGGATAGTAGCCGTACATGTGAGGATATATATGTAGTGTTCAGGTTTGTGACAAGCTTATATCGATAAGAAGCGGTTACTGATGTACCAACTATACATTTGTGTTCATTTTTAATAGTTGTAATAACAATATATATTGTAGAAGATGTCAAACAAATATGATACAACATCACTCGTATCGAATGTATCAAGTGTTTTAGTACATCTACTATTATAGTTAGAAGTTGCTTGATAAGCTGATAGACCAGACATAACTAGCTGGATATTTTAGTATTTTAAAGGTCAAATTAATCTATTATTGATCTACTATGTTGCTAGTATATTGTCTCTGGTATACTAATCCAATAATAAGGAATATCTATCCCATTGCAAAATGTAATGTAATATATTTATTATCCTCTACTGTCTTGCTTATTTTCGACTTTAAATACAAACTCGTTCGATGCATGAGACGCAATTCGAAGTAATTTACTTTAATGCCTTCATTGTTTATGCTATATATTCTAAAAATTTAGTATTTTCATTATATTTCATAACAAAAAAACACGCAAATAAGTATACCTTTTCCGTCTATTACATTAAAAGGATATAAGTCAGCTATATCTTTGAAGACTATTCTACATTAGAATTATTTGCAAATATGTACAATAAACTTTTGCATTAATTGGAAATCAGATCATAATTAACCATAAAAACTTTTGTTTTAGGTGTGCTGAGTAATTTAAAACGTGATTTCCCAGATGTAAAAAACCACAGGGCTCTTCGACAAGCACTTAACCAACATCACTATATTTCTGACAAAAGTAAGTTATTTGTCTTGTTGTAAGATTTATTTTTCTTAAGTCAAATTATAAAAACTTGTTATTTAATCCTAAATACTGACATCACTAACACTTACTAATGTTATTATTATCCTGATTTCTTAGTTGTGTGGTATAATTAGACATCTATAATATTACATATTCATTATGAGGTAAAGGTTAAAAAGTCAAAACCATAATTATAAAAAGATAAGTACAATAGTATGGATACAAAGACGATGAAAACCAGGATTTAAAAATGATTTAATGAAACTTATAACCCGTTAAAACTTGCAGCTCAATATTTTCTATGTTCAAATAGATGCACATTTGATCGAAGTTGTTTAAATAGTTATATTTTTAAATCTCACTAAAGGCCTAGCAGCCACAACTTTAAGTCATTAGTTTAGAATAGACGGAATGATCACAAAGAGCACGAACAAAACTTATGATATATCTTTCTAGGAATTTTTTCTGGATGTAATAAATTGCGATAAACAAATAATAAACTAATTATTAAATCCATTCTTTTCAATCAAGCTAAATTAATGAATGATTAGTCAAACGTATTAGGGAAACCGTAGCTATTTAATAATATTGTACGTACATTACGTTTTGAAAGAGAAAATTATAATAAATGTTGTACTGGTAGATGTATTCTTTTAATGGCTATGTAAGTTAAGATGTAGATGATGAAGTTTAGAAACTGCTTGATAAATGGTCAATAAATAATAAAAAAGTAGCTCAAATGTGTGAATTCATTGCTGCATAAAAGGTTAGCTTATACGACTAAAACAATTATCTTTTTCAAGCTTGATGATGCTTTTTCTAGTTTCATAGACAAAATAATGCGTTGAAATACACGGAGAAAAAGTTGCTTAAGGTGCTGTTACGTAATACATAACTGCTATAACAAACACATGGACAGTAAAGCTCTGTCGGGGAGGATGACATGCTAACAGCCACGCCAGCCAAAACCTTCTGATTTGAGCGCTTTGTCGGGGCCAGCCACCGAAGGAGTAGGCATGAGCAGATAATTAATCAAGTCAACGAGAGCGAGGAAGATGCATTAGATGTTATATATATATATATATATATATACACATATATATTCTTACGATTCCAAGTAACAATTAGAACACTTTACTTCATAGAAACTTAACCAAACTTTATTAAGAGAAGCGAACAGAAGTAAACAGCTCGAGGTTACAAGCTTGACTGACTAATATTTTTCACCAACAAAACAACCCCTAGCAACGCATAGCAACATTTTCGAAGCCCGGCGATTCATACATTGTACGGCTTTTTAACCATGTACCCAACAATTGATATATATATAGTTAATTGTGTGGGTCATTCCACACATCCCCCCCACAGATCCCCCACAGCCCTCCCGCAGGCCCCCCACAGACCACCCACAAAATATGGTAAAATTCTTTCGTTTTTTCCCTTAATTTAAAACTCCTAATATTGTCCTAAAACCCTCCACAGTCTTCCCAGGGCCCCCCACAGCCCCCCCACACAATATTTTCTTGACCGTCCACAGCCCCCCCACAGGCTATTCTCAGATCCCCATGATCCACTTTTCTTTCAAACATAGTGATCATTAACCATCTCACTCTTAAATATGTACCTATTTAAGTAGTGTAAAAAATTACTCCTATCTATTTTTGCACACCATTCAGTATGATGATATATATGTATTAATATGTACTATTCTTGTTATCTTCCTACCCCCCCAATAAAAAACACGAATTTCTATTTCCAATAATTTGATTTAATAATAATTTAAAATATAATACTGTTTATCTTTTTTTCCACACCGCCAAAGAGGCAAATGGATAGACTACATACTTAATAATGACACACAAAATTAAATTGTAATCATTGTGAAACATAATTTTGATAATAATTTTCTCTTTATTAAAATTATTTTTATAAGTTTACAGTTCTCAGTGCATTCAACTTTTCTTATGTTTATATTATTAAAAAACAATACAAAATTCATTATTTACAGATGTACTTATATGACATGATACAATGACATATGAAAATATAAACATTACATTATTATTAAATAGTATTAACCGTGGAAGTATCGCGCAATTTATATAAGTTATGAAAATAACCTATTAAATTAAGCTATATTATGACCACGAAGAGACAGAACTCCCCGTTCCTAAGTTTAAGCGAGGAAAATAAATAATTAAATTGATATACTTAATTATATAAAATAAGTGTATAAATAAAATACTGTATTATTTTATTTTACATAATCCGTCTGCCTCTCACCTATTCCTTTGACGTACCCTTATTACAAAAAAATTATTTAGTTGCACCAATTTCGTACATCAAAAATAAGGACTAAATTCTGATCTGAAATTAAAAATATTAAAGCAACGTGTAAATTTCAGTATGTAATTATACATACACTTACGTGTGTGGTGATACAACTGATCTTTCATTTTTGTCTATAAAAATAACAAATATCCTTAGAATGTGAGAGGCACTATCACAATCGCACTCATTCTCTGCATATAGAGCACAACCAATGATGATATTATGATATCGTCACGACACGTCTGTGTCGTTGGTAGAGCAGCAAAGCCAGCGTGTATGTAGGTATTATTTGCTGCTGCCTTGCTAATACGCTTTTTTATCTTGTACGGATAGCTCCTGCTCGCGCTAGTTGTAACAAAAGAAAAGCGTATGTGCAAAAGAATTTTTTGATTTGGAATACAAGGCTGAGCTCACCGACTTTACACATTGAAAAAAAGTGTAAGAGCACTTACGGCTATTTCCCCCAGTAATCCAGGCCGAATTTTCAAATTTTTGTCACTTACGCTTTTTTCCGTAAGGTGGAGATTTTTTATCGATTTTAAATTAATTATTATGAATAAACAAATGATCGTACAGAATTATTATAAATGCCATTTAACGTGGAATTTTCTGACAAATCGATTAGTATAAATAACTCATTTTCGACAAAAATGTCACTTACGAGTTTTTTTAGTGTTATACTTTAAACTTGCTGTCCCCCCGGGTCTTGGTTCAAGAGCTTGGGATTAAGGTTATTTTGTTATTTTAATTGTGATTTATTTACACATTAAAATATATACTTGCGATCCCCTAGTTTACTAGGTTGAAAAGCTTGGGACGTAGGTTATGTTGTTAAGTAAACAATAATCTTATGAATTAATATAATTTGAACACTCTGTTTTCCAGATTACAAGATTAAAGAGCTTATAATTTTGGTGACTTTGTTGTATAATCTATAATCTGTTTGTTTATTATAATGTTATCTGGCTCTTTCTCAGGTTACTGAGTTAAAAAGCTTAGGATTCAAGATATCTTATTATTTTTATAATTAGTTATTGACGTATTTTATTACAAACTAGCTTTTCCACGGGTTAATAGGTTTGATAGCTCGTTATATAGATTATCTTGTAACTTATTTATTAATATATTTAATTATTATATTATTAACTCGCTATCCCTTAGGTTACTGGGTTTAGAAGCTTGGGATTTAGGATATCTTGTTATTCATTTAAAAATCTAATAATTCATCATATTCTTAACTCGCTGTCTCCCAGGTCACTGGGTTGAAAAGCTTGAAATTTAGGTGATCTTATTATTAAGTTAATAATATATTAAAACATTACCGTATTAACTCGCTGTCTTCTAGGCTACTGGGTTGAAAAGCTTGAAATCTAGGTTACGTTATTTTATAGTCTATTCAATTATTATATCAGCGATTCGCTGTACCCCAGACTACTGGGTT
The DNA here is from genome assembly GCA_030522625.1 of Copidosoma aretas. Lineage (NCBI taxonomy): Eukaryota > Metazoa > Arthropoda > Insecta > Hymenoptera > Encyrtidae > Copidosoma > Copidosoma aretas. The sequence goes on along the minus strand of JAPYYV010000056.1, from coordinate 34,250 downwards.
AAAAAGCTTAGGATTTTGGTTATCATATTATTTTTATAATTATTTATTTACTCATTCTATTGTTTACTCTCAGTCTCCCGGTGTACTAGGTTAAGTAGCTTGGGTTTTAAGTTATGTTTGAATTTAATCAATAATTTTTTCAATTATTACATTTTGAACTCTCTATTACCTAGATTACTAGGTTGTAGGACTTAGGATTTGGGTTATGTTCTTCTATAATCAATAACCTATTTGAATATTATAATATTATATTGCTCTTCCTTAGTTCAAAACCTTGAGGCTTAGGTTATCATGTTATTCTTATAATTAATTATTTACGACATGTATCATAAACTCGCTATCCCCCAGTTTACTGAGTTGGAGAGCTTGGTTTTTATAGTACCTGTAATTTTTTTTAAATCTATTTATTTATCATATTATTAACTTGCTGTCACCAGGCTAACTAAGTTAAAGTGCTTAGGATTTAAGTAATAGTGTTATTTGAAAAATGAATCTATTCATTTATTATTTTATAAACATGCTGTCCCTCGGGTTACAGATTTAAAAAGCTTGGGATTTAGGTTCTATTGATTTTTCAAGATCATTTATTTACTTAGTATTTCATTTACTTGCTGTCCCCGTGTTCACTACATTAAATGATTGGGACATAGGTTATGCTGTTATTAGATCAATAATCTTTTAAATAAATTTGATCTGAACTCTATTATTTCCAAATTAGTAGGTTAAAGAGCTTAGGATTAGGGAACGATGTTATATATATTTAGTGATCAATTTAATTATTCTAATATTATCTCACTTTTTTCCGGGTTAATAGGTTTAAAAGCTTAGTACTTCTGTTTTTTTTAAAATTATAATAATTAGTTATTTACGTATCATATTATTAACTCGCTATTCCGAAGCATACTTGAATTTAGAGATTGGAATTTAAAGTATCTTGGTATATGTCAAAAAATCATTTAATCATTATATTATTAACTTGCTGTCCTACGGGGTATTAGGTTTAAAAGATTCAGATTTAGGTTATCTTGTTATTCAATCCATAACATATCCAAATATTATATTATTACCTCGCTCTTTTCTAAAACACTGTGTTAAAAAGCTTGGGATTAAATGAATCTTGTTATTTTATAATTATATAATTACGAATTGTACTATTTACTTACTGTCCCCCAGATTACTGGGCTCAGAGACTCAGAATTTAGGTTATGTTGTTATTAAATCAATAATCAATGCAAATTTTATAAAAGTTATTCGCTGTCTTCCAGGTAACTTGGATACTAAGCTTAGGATTTAAGGTATCTAGTTATTTCTAAAATTATTTATTTACTTATTCCATTATTTACATAAATTTTCCCCAGCTCACTACGTGAAAAAGCTCATGACATTAAGTATGTTGTTAATTTATCAACATTTTTTAAAATTAGTATATTTTAAACTCTCTGTTTCCTAGAATACTGGATTGAAAAGCTTAGGATTTGAGTTACGATGTAATATAGTCAATAATCTATTCGACTAGTATGATATCATCTCTCTCTCTTTTACGTGACTGAGTTTAAAAACTTGTGATTTAGGTCATCTTGTTATTCTTGTACTTAATCATTTACGTATTATATTATTGGCTCGCTTTTCCCGGGGTTACTGGGTTTGAGAGCTTGAGATTAAAGTTATCTTGTAAATTATTTAAAAATCTTTTGTATTAATGTAATTTTAACTTTCTGTCCTCTGGGATACTGGGATAAGAAGCTCGGTATTGACGTTATTTTATAATTCATCAATAAATTCATTCAATTATCACATCAATAACTCGCTTTCCTGCAGGTTACTGGGTTGATATGCTTTAATTTCGGTTATCTTATTAGTTAGTCAATATTGTATCCGACCATTATAATAATAACTCGCTGTCTTTTGTGTTGCTGAAATAAAAAGCTTGGGTTTCAGGTTATCTTGTAATTATTATGATTAGGTATTTACGTAATATATTATCAACGTGCTGTCTCCTGGTTTACTAAGTTTAAGAGCTCGGGATTTAAGTAATGGTGTTATTAAAAAAAAAATCTATTCAATTATCATTTTATCAACATGCTGTCCCTTATGTTTTTCTTGTTATTTAATCTATAACATAGTCAATTAATATAATATTAACTCTCTTTTTCCTGAAATACTGTGTTAAGCTTAGGATTGAAATATTTTTGTTATTTTATAACTAAATAATTACGTATTGTATTATTTACTCGCTGTTTCACAAATTACAGGGTTCAAAAAGTCGGGATTTGGGTCATGATGTTATTGAATTAATAATCCATGCAAATTTTATATCATCTATTCGGAGTCTTACAGGTTACTGTCTTGATAAGCTTTGGATTTAAGTTATCATGTTATTTTTATAATTATTTATATACTTATTCCCTTATTTACTAAAATTCCCCCAGTTTACTACGTAAAAAATCTCATGACATTGGGTATGTTGTTATCTTATCAATATTCTTACAAATTAGTATATTTTGTACTCTCTGTTTCCCAGAATACTGGATTTAAAAGCTTAGGATTTGGGATACGTTGTGATATAGTCAATTGTCTAATCGATTAGTATATCTTCTCTCTCTCTCTTGTGAGTGATTAGGTTTAACAGCTTGTGATTTAGGTGATCTAGTTATTCTTATACTTGATTATTTACGTAATATTTTATTGACTCTCTTTTCCCGGGGTTACTGGCTTTGAGAGCTTAAGATTAAAGTTATCTTGTAATTTATTCAATAATCAATTTTATTTATATATTATTAACTTGCTTTTCCCTGAAATACTGGGTTAAGAAGCTTAGGATGTAGGTTATCTTGTTATTCATTCATAAAGCCATTTAATTATCATATCATTAACTCGCTTTCTTCCAGGTTACTCGGTTAAAAAGTTTTAATCTTGGTTATCTTACTATTTAGTCAATATTGTATCCAAACCTATTAATATCTCGCTGTCTTTGGTGTTGCTGGAACAAAATGCTTGGGTTTTAGGTTATATTGTAATTATAATGATTAGGTATTTACGTAATATATGATTGACTCGCTTTTCCCCGCGTTTCTAAGTTTAAAAGCTTGGGATTTAGGTTATTTTGTAATTTATTTATTAATCTATTTATGTATTATACTTCAAACTTGCTTTCTTCCGGGTAATGTGGTTAAAAAGCTGGGGATTTAGGTTATCTTGTAATTTAAATTGTAATTCATTTACACAATATATTATTTACTTGCATTTCCCTAGTACACTAGGTTGAAAAGCTTGGGACTTAGGTTATGCTGTTATTTGATCAATAATATTTTAAATTATTATGTTTTGAACTCTGTTTATCAAATTACAAGGTTAAATAGCTTTGGATTTAACTAACTTTGTAATATAATAAATAATCTGTTTATTTATTATAATGCTATCTGACTCTCTCTTGGGTTACTGAGTTAAAAAGCTTTGGATTCAGGATATCTTGTTACTGTTATCATTCGCTAATGTCGTATTATATTACTAACTAGCTTTTCCACAAGTTAAAAGGTTCAAAGGCTCGTTATTTCGATCATCTTGTAATCTATTCAATAATCTATTTAATTATTATATCATTTACCTGCTACCCTCTAGGTTACTGGATTTAGAAGCTTGGGACCAAGGTTATCTTGTTAATCATTTAAGAATCATTTTGATCATCATATTTTTTAATCGCTGCCCCCTGGTCACTGGGTTAAAAAGCTTAAAATTTTGGTTATCTTATAATTTAATTAATAATATATCAAAACATTGCCGTACTAATTCGCTGTCTTCTAGGCTACTGGGTTAAAAAGCTTAAAATCTAGGTTACGTTATTTTATAATCTATAATCTATTTAATTATTATATCGGCAATTCGTGTATTCCAGGCTACTGGTTTAAAAAGCTTAGGATTTTGGTTATCATATTATTTTTATAATCATTTATTTACTTATTCTATTGTTTACTCCCAGTCTCTCGGTGTTCTAGGTAAAGTAGCTTGGGTTTTAAGTTATGTTTTTATTTGATCTATAATTTTTTCAATTAATATATTTAAAACTCTCTGATTTCCAGATGACTAGGTTGTAGGACTTGGGATTTGGGTTCTGTTGTTACATAATAAATAATCTATTTGAATATTATAATATTATCTCGCTCTTCCTTTGGTTACTGGCTTTAAATTCTTGGGATTTAGGTTATCATGTTATTATTATCATTATTCATTTACGATATATATTATTATCTCGCTATCCTACAGGTTACTGAGTTTGAGTGCCTGGTTTTAATATCATCTGGTAATTTATTGCATGATCTATTTTATTATTTTATTATTAACTTGCTGTTCCCCAGGTCGATAGATTGAAGGGCTTGGGATTTCGGGTATCTAGTTGTTTGATCAATAATGCATTCAAGCAATATATTATAAACTCGCTGTCTTCTAAGATACTGTGTTTAAAAGCTTGGGATCTAGATCATCTTGTTATTCATTTAAAAATCTACCCAATTAATATATTAATAACTCGCTGTCCTTGAGATTACCGGCTTGAAAAGCTTGGGACCTAGGTTATCCCGTTATATAATCAATAATCTTCTAAATTAGTATATTTTGAACTATCTGTTTCCTAGATAACTATTTTTGAGAGCTTAGGATTTGGGTTACGTTATTATATGATCGATAATCTCTTTAAGTAATATAGTATTATCTCGCTCTCTGATGGGTTACTAGGTGTAAATGCATTAAATTTAGATGATCTTCTCATATTTGTAATCAATTTTTAACGTATTATACTAATCACTTGCTTTCCATCGGGTTACTAGGTTTTAGGGCTTGGGATTTAGGTTACCTTGTTACTAGTTTTAAGATCTATCTATTTATTACAATATCAACTCGCTGTTCTCCAGGTCACGTGTTTGTAAAGCATTTTGGTCATCTTATTATTTTTTTAATAATATATTCATACTTCATACTATTAACTTGCTATTTTCCGAGATAATGGGTTTAAAAGCTTGGGATTTAGATTATCTTGTTATTTATTTACAAATCTATTTAATTATTATATAATCAACTCGCTGTCCCCCAGGTTATTTAGTAAAAAAGCTTGGGACTCAGGTTATGCTCTTATTTGATCCATAATCTTTTGAATCATTATATTTTGAACTATCTGTTTTTAGATTACTAGGTTATAGAGCAAGGAATTCGGGTAAGTTTGTTATATAATCGGTGATTCGTTAGTTCATTATAATATTTTCTTGCTTATTCTCTGGTTACTGGGCTTAAAAGCTTGGTATTTAGGTTATTTTGTTATTATTATAATTAGTTATTTATGTATCACATCAATAACTTGCTTTCCCCGAAGATACTTGATGTAAGAGCATGGAGATTAGGGTACGTGGGTATTTATTGAACATTCTATTTATTCATCATAATATTTACCCGCTCTTTTACGGGATACTGGGTTTAAAAGCTTAGGATCTAGGCTATCTTGTGATTCATTTAAAAATCTATTTAATTATTATATTATTAACTCGCTGTCCTTCAGATTAATGGGTTAAAGAGCTTGGGACCTAGGTTATCCTGTTATATAATCTATAATCTTTTAAATTAGTATATTTTGAACTCTCCGTATCCCAGACAACTATTTTTTAGAGCTTGGGATTCGGGTTACGTTATAATATGATTGATTATCCATTTAATTAATATAGTATTATCTCGCTCTCTGATGGGTTACTAGGTGTAAATGCATGTAATTTAGATGATCTTCTTATTCTTGTAATCAATTTTTAACGTATTATACTAATAACTTGCTTTCCATTAGGTTACTGGGTTTAAGGGCTTAAGATTTAGGTTATCTAGTTATTTATTTTTAAATCTGTTTAAATATTTTATTATCAACTCGCTGTTCCCCAGGTCATGGAGTTGAAAAGCTTTGCATTTTGGTCATCGTATTATTTATTCAATAATATATTCATAAAATATATTATTACCTCGCTATCTTCTGGAATACTGGGTTTAAAATATTGGGATTTAGATTATCTTGTTATTCATTTACAAATCTATTTAATTATTATACTATCAACTTGCTGTCCCCCAGGTTATTTGGTATAAAAGCTTGGGACTCAGGTTATGCTCTTGTTTAATCAATAATCTTTTAAATTATTATATTTTAAACCATCTGTTTTTCCGATTACTAGGTTATAGAGCTTCAAATCCGGGTAACGTTGTTATCTAATCGGTGATTTGTTAGTTTATTATAATATCTTCTTGCTCATTCTCTGGTTACTGAGTTTAAAAGCTTGGTATTCAGGTTATCTTGTTATTATCATGATTAGTTATGTATGTATCACACCATAATCTCGCTTTTTCCGGAGATGCTTGATGTAAGAGCTTGGGAATTAGGGTATGTTTGTATTTATCAAACATTCTTTTCATTTACCATACAATTTACACGCTCTTCCACGGCATACTGGGTTAAAAAGCTTGGGACTTAGATTTTCGTGTTATTCATTTAAATATTTATTTGATTATTATATTTTTAACTCGCTTTTCTCCGGGCTACTGGGTTAAATAATTTTGGACTGAGGTTGATTTAATATCATTTAATAATCAATTTCAGCGTGATATTAACATTTTGCTCTTCTCTGGTTTACTGGATTATAGAGCTTGGAATCTATGTAATGTTATTATATAATCAATAATCTATTTAATTATTATTTTATCAATTCGCACTCCTCCAAGATAGTGGGATTAGAAGCTTTGGATTTAGGGTGTCTTCATATTTATTTGGTAACCTATTTCATTATTACATCATCAACTAGTTGTCTCTTGGGTTAGTGTGTTAAAAAGCTGGGGATTTTTGTTATCTTAATTTTCAATAAATATTATGATCACACAATATAATATTATCTTGCTGTCCTCCGGGTTACTGGGTTAAAAAGCTTGAGATTTAAATTATCTTGCTATTATTATGATTAGATATTTATGTATCCTTTTATTAACTCACTTTTTCCCGGGTTACTAGGTTTAAGAGCCTAGAATTTAGAATATCATGTAATTTAATCAATAATCCATTTATGTATCATGGTTTGAAATTCTATATGATTATAATATCTATTTAATTATTATATTATCAACTCGCTGTCCTTCGGGTTACTTAGTTTGAAAGTTTAAATTTTAGGGCATTTATTAATTAATTAATATTATATTAAAATATTGTAGAATCAACTCGCTGTCTCCTAGGTCACTTGGTGAAAAAGCTTAGCATTTAGGGTATCTTGTTATTTTCATCATTATTACATTACTTGTTTTATTATTAACTTGCAGTCCCCCGGTTCACTACGTGGAAAAGCTTAGGACTTTAGATATATTGTTAATTTATTAATAATCTTTTGAATTAGTACATTTTGAAATCTTTATTTCCCAGATTACTAGTTTAAAAAGCTTGAGATTTAAGCTACGATCTAATATAATTATTATTCTTTTCGAATAATATAATATTATCTCTGTCTCTTAGGTTTCTAGGTTTAAAAGCTTGGGATTAAGGTTATTTTGTTATTTTAATAATTAATAATTTACGTATCATATTATCAACTCGCATTCCCCTAGGTTACTGTGTTTAAGAGCTGAGGATATAGGTTATCTTATAATTTATTTTTTAAATTATTTTTTATTATATTATTATTTAGCTGTCCCTGCGATAATAAGTCAAGAAGCTTGGGATTCAGGTAATCTTGTAATTTATTTAGTAATCTATTTATGTATCATATTTTGAACTTACTGTACCCAGGTAGCTCGAGTAGGAAGCTTGTGACCTAGGTTATATTGTTATTTATTTAAAAATCTATTTAATTATGATAATATTAACTTGCTTTCCCCCCTTTACTCAGTTTAAGAGTTTAGGGTTTAGGTTATTTTGATATATATTAAATAATTTGTCAAATAATTATAAGATAAGCTAGCTGTTTCTTTAGTTATGAGGTTAAGACGCTTGGCATTTCAGTTATCTTGTTATTTTTATAATTAATAACGTTATCATGATATTGTTTACTTGCTGTTTCTTGGGTTACTAGGTTAATAAGCTTAGGTTTTTGGGTATGTTGTTATTGATTTAGTAATCTATTTAATTATTACATTAATAACTTGCTGTCTCCTTAGTATCTGTGTTGAAGAGCATAGGATTCAGGTTACGTTGTTTTTTAATTAATATTCTGTTCAATTATAATATTATCAACTCGCTGTCCCCCGGCTTACTAATTTCCAGAGCACGAGATATAAGTTATGTTAATTAAACAATAATCCATTCAATTATAATATTAGTAACTTGCTGTCCCCCAGATTACTAAATAAAAACGCTGGGGACTTAGGTTATGCTGTTATTCAATCAATAATCTTTCAAATTAGTCTATTTTGAACTCTATGTTTTCCAGATAACTGGGTTAAAGAGCTTGGCATTTGGGTTACGTTGTAATATAATCAATGACCTATTTGAGTAATATAATATTATCCCGCTCTTCCATGGAAAACTGTGTTTAAGGGCATGGGATTGAGGTTACGTTGTGTTTTAAACAATAATCAATCAAATTATTATATTATTAACTCACTGTCCCCTAGTTTACTGAGTTTAAGAGCTCTGAAATTGAGTCATATAGTTATTTAATCAATAATCTATTCAATAAAAATGGTATCAAGTCGCTGTCCCCTAGATAACAAGGTTTAAAAACTTAGGATTTAGTGTATCTTGTTATTTTTATAATTATTCATTTACTCATTATATTATGAACTTGCTGTCCCTCGGTTTCATAGATTAAAAAGTTTGGGACATAGGTTATGCTGTTATTTTATTAATAATCTTCTGAATTAATACATTAAAAACTCTTTTTTGTCTAAATTATTTGGTTGAAAAACTTGGGATTTGGGTAACGTTGTTGTATAATCCGTTATTTTTTTGATTATCATAATGATATTTCACTCTCCCTTGGGTTACTAGGTTTAAAAGCTTGGAGTTTAGGATATTTCGTTATTATTATATCTAGTTATTTACGTATCCTATTATTAACTTGCTTTCTTCCGGGATCAATAATCTATTTACATATTATACTTTTAACTCTCTGTTTGCCAGATTAATAGGTTAAAGGGCTCGGGATTTAAGTTATGCTGTTATATAATTAGTAATCTATATGATTATTATGATAATATCTCGCATTTTCGGGTTAATGGATTTAATAGCTTGGTACTTAGGTTATATTGTTATTATTATAATGAGTTATTTACGTATCATAATAATAACTTGATTTTCTAGGGGATACTCGGTTTAAGAGCTTAGCATTTAAGCAATCCTGGTATTTATTCAAAAATCTATTTAATCATATCATTAACTCGCTGTCTTAAGGAATTCTAGGTTAGAAAGCATGGGATTTAGGCTATTTTGTTATTCATTAAAATATATTTTTAATTATTATACTATTAATTCGCGGTCCTCTGGTTTACTATGTTTAAGAGCTCAGGATTAAAGTTACGTTATTATTAAAGAAATAATCTATTCAATTATATCATTAACTTGCTATCTCCTGGGTTATTGGGTTTAAATGCTTAAGATTTTGGGTATCTTGTTATGTTTATAATTATTAATTTACTTAATATTTTATTAATTTTCATCCCCCCGGATTACTAGGTAAACAAGCTTGGGACTAAGGTTATGCTGGTATTTGATCAATAATTTTTTAAATTAGTATATTTTGAAATCTCTGTTTCCCAGAGTTCTAGTTTAAAGAGCTTGAAATTTGGGTAACGTAGTCATATAGTTAGTAATCTCTTTGATTAATATAATATTATCTCTTTCTCTTGAATTACTAGGTTTAAAAGCTTGGGACTTAGGCTCTCTTGTTATTCTTATAATTAATTATTTACGTATCATATTATTGACTCGAATTACCATGAGTTACTGGGTTTAAGAGCTTGGGATGTAGGTTATCTTGTAATTTATTTAATAATCTATTTAATTATTATGTTATTAACTCGCTCTCTCACGGGCTACTGGGTTAAGAAGCTGGAAAATCAGGTACTTTTGTGATTTATTGAAATATCTATTTGATTATTATATTATTAATTTACTGTCCTCCGGGTTACTGGGTTGAAAAGTTTTGGATCGATGTTGATTTTATATTATTTAATAATTAATTTGATCATAATATTAACATTTTGCTCTTCTTTGGTTTACTGGGTTAAATAGCTTGGAATCTAGGTAACATTGTTATACAATTAATAATCTATTTAATTATCATTTTATCAATTCGCTGTAATCCGGGATACTAGGATAAAAAGATTAGGAATTGGGTTATCTTGTCATTCTTTCATAAATCCACTCATTTATGATGTTTTTAACTCGCTGTCCTCTAGAATACCGGGTTAAAACGCTTTGAGTCTTAGTTATCTTAGTATCCAATTAATAATGTATTTATACATTATATTATCAACCTGCTGTCTTCTGGGTTACTGGGTTAAGAAGATTCATGTTAAGAGTGTCTTGTTATTTATTTGGTAAACTATTTAAATATTACATCATGAACTTGCTGTCTCTTGGGTTACTACGTTAAAGAGCTGGGGATTTCGGTTATCCTATTGTTTAATGAGTATTATTTTCAAACATTATAATATTAACTCTCTTTCCTCTGGGTTACTAGGTTTAAAAGCTGATGCTTTACGTTATTTTGTTAGTCTTATAATTAATTACTTACGTATTATATCATTGACTCGCTTCCCCATGATTTACTAGGTTTAAAAGATAGGGATATAGATTATCTTGTAATTTATTAAATAATCTGTTTAATTAATATATCATTATTTCGCTGTCCCCGGGATACTGGGTCAAAAAGCTTGGGATCCAGGTTATTTTTTTATTAATTCATAAATCCATATAATTATTATATTATTAACTCTCTACTTCCTAGGTTATTGGGTTTAAATGGTCAAATTTTGGTTATCTTCCTATTAAATCAATAATACATCCAAACATTACATTTTTAAATCGCTGTCTTCTGGTTTACTGGGTTGAAAATCATGCTATTTCGGTTACGTTGTTATTACTATGATTAGGTATTTACGTATTGTAATATTAACTCGCTTTTCCCTGGGTTACTGGGTTTAAGAGCTTGGGATTTAGGTTATAGTGTAATTTATTCAATAATCAAATTATGAATTATATTTTGAACCTGATTTCCTTTGGGTAAGTAGGTTAAAAAACTTGGGCGTCGTAGTATATTGTTATTTATTTAAAAATCCGAGTTACTATTATATCATTAACTCGTTGTCCTGGGTCTGATGTATTCAAAAGCTTTGGATCTAGGTTATATTGTGTAATAAGCACTAATCCATATTATTATTATAGAAGCAACTCGGTGTCACCTAAGTTACTGGGTTAAAGAGCTTGGGATTTAAGTTATCTGGTTATTTATTCAATAATCTATTAAAATATCATATTATCAACTCGCTGTCCTCTGGTTTACTGGGTTAAAGAGCTTAAAATCTAGAGTACATTGTTTTATAATGATTAAACTTTTAAAATATTTTTATATCGCTTTCTGTCCCCCGCGTTGCTAGGTTAAAAAGCTTAGGATCTAGGTGATCCTATAATTTATTCGAAAATTGATTCAATTATCATATTATTCACTTGCTGGCCCCCTGGTCACTGGGTTAATTAGCTTTGGATTTAGATTACGTTGTAAAACAATCGAAAATCTATTTAATTATTTTTATAACTTTCCGTCCCCCAAGTTAGTAGATTAAAAGATGAAGATTTAGGTTAGATAGTAAATTTTATGATGATTTATCCACTTACTATATCATTTACTTGCTATTTCCCGGTGAACTGGGTTTAAATGCTTGGGACATAAGATATGTTGTTTTTTAATTATTATCGATATAATTATAATCTTATCAACATGCTTTTTCCCAGGTTACTGAGTTAAAAAGCTTAGGATTAAGGTTATCTCGTTGATAATTAATATTTATAGTATTATCATATTAATAACTCGCTGTCCTCTGAGTAACTTGGTTTACAAGCTTCAAATTGTGGTTATCTTATAATTCAATCAATAATATAATAAAATATTATATTTCTAACTTGCTGTCTCCTACGTTACTGGGTTAAAAAGCTTGGGATTTGGGTAATCTTGTTATATTTATGATTATTTAAATACGTATTGTATTTTTTATTCCCTGTCCCCCAGATTACTGGGTCTCAAGACTCGGGATTAAGCTTATGTTGTTATTTAATCAATATTCACTCAATTTCTATATCGTTAATTCGCTTTTTTGCACGTTACTAAGGTAAAAAGTCTTGGATTTAGGTGATCTTGTTATTTATTTATTAATCAATTTAATCACAATATTAATAACTTGCTCTTCTCTGTTTTACTGGGTAAAATAGCTTGGAATCTAGGTAACGTTATTATATAATCAATTATACATTTAATTACCATATTATCAATTCGCTGATCTTCGAGTTACTGGATTTAAAAGCGTAGCATTTAGGTTATTATATTATTTTTATAATTATTTATTTACTTATTTTATTTTTAACTTGCAGTTCCCCGATTTTGTACGTGAAAAAGCTTCTGACCTTGGTCATCTAGTTATTTGATCGATAATCTTATACATAAATATATTTTAAAATCTCTGTCTCGCAGATTAATAGTTTAAAGAGCTTAGGATTGAAGTAACGTTATAATATAATCATTAATCTATTCGATTAATTTAATATCATCTCTCTTTTGGGTTACTAGGTTTAAAAGATTTGGATGTATGATATCTTGTTATTCTTATAATTTATTATTTACGTATTATTATTTTCTCGCTTGTCACCGGGTTACTGGATTTAAGAGTTTAGAGTATTGGTTATATAGTAACGTATGTAATAATATATTTAATTATTAACTCGCTGTCCCCTGGCTTACTGATTTAAAGAGAACGGAATATAAGTTATGTTATTATTAAATCAATAATCCATTTATTTATAATATTAATCACTCGCTGTCTTCTGGATTATTAGGTAAAAATGATTGGGACTTAGATATTGCTGTTATTCAATCAATTATCTTTTAAATTAGTATATTTTAAGCTCTCTGTTTCCCAGTAACTAGGTTAAAGAGCTTGGAATTTGGGTTACGTTGTAATATGATCAATAATCTATTTATGTAATATAATATTATCTCGCTCTTCAATGGGATACTGTGTTTAAGAGCATAGGATTCAGGTTACGTTGTGTTCTTATCAATAGTCTATCTAATTATTATATTATTGACTCGCTGTCCCCCGGTTCACTGATTCTAAGAGCTCGTGATTTTAGTAATATAGTTATTTAATCAATGATCTATTTAATTATAATGTTATCAACCTGCTGTCCCCTAGGTTACAGGGTTAAAAAGCTTGGGATTAAGTGTATCTTGTTATTTTCCGAATTATTTATTTACTTTTCACATTATAAATTTGCTGTCCCGCGTTTTACTTGATTAAAAAGCTTAGGACATAGGTTATGCTGTTATTTTATAAATATTCTTCTAAATTAATGTATTTCAAATTTTTTTTTCCAAATTACTAGGTTACAGAACTTGGGATTCGGGTAACGTTGTTATATAATTCGTAATCTTTTTTATTATATTATTATTTCGCTCTTTCTTGGGATACTAGTCTTAAAAGCTTGTATTTTAAGATATTTTGTTATTATTTTAAATAGTTACTTATGTATCCTATTAATAACTTTCTTTCTTCCTGGATAAATAATCTATCTGCATATTATACATTTAACTCTTTATTTACCAGGTTAATAGGTTAAAGGGCTCGGGATTTCGGAACGTTGTTACGTAATCAACAATCTATTTGATTATTATAATATTATCTCGCTTATTCCCAGTATACTGTGTTTAAAAGCTTAGTACTTAAGTTATTTTGTTATCATAATGATTTTATATTCACGTATCATATTAAGAATTTGCTTTCCTCGGGCATACTGGGTTTAAGAGCTTGGACTTTAAGTTACCTTGGTATTTATCTTGGTATTTTTGGTATTTATCCAAAAATTATTCAATTATTATATTATGAACTCGCTACTCTATGAAATAAAACGTTAAAAAGCTTGGGACTTAGGTTATTTTGTTATTTATTCGAATAAGTGTTTAATTATTATATTATTACCTCGCTGTCCTCCGGGTCACTTGGTTAACAAGCTTCAGATTGTGGTCATCTTATTATTCAATCCATAATATATTCAAATATTATATTATTAACTTGCTGTTTCCTAGGATACTGCGTTAAAAAACTTGGGATTTATGTAATCTTGTATTTTTAAATTAATTAATCACGTATTGTATTATTTACTCGCTGTCGCCGAAATTACTGGGTGTTAGAACTCGGAAATTGGGTTATCTTGTTATAATATCCCTAATCCAAGCAATTTTTATACCATAAATTGGCTGTCTTTTAGGTAACTCGGTTGAAAAACTTAGGATTTAGGTTATCTTGTTATTTTTATAATCAAATAATTACTTATTTCATTATTTACTCGAACTTCCCTAGTATACTACATAAAAAAGCTTATGACCTTAAGTATGTTGTTATTAGATCAATATTCTTAGAAGTTAGTATATTTTAAACTCTTTGTTTCTGAAAATACCAGATTAAAGAGCAGGGGATTTTTGTAACGTTATAATAGAGTCAACAATCTATTTAATTAGTATAATATTATCTCTCTCTTTTGAGTTACTAGGTTTAAAAGCATGGGATTAGGGTATCTTGTTATTCGTATAATTAATTTTTTACATATCATATTATTGACTCGCTTGCCCCCGACTTACTGAGTTTAAAAGCTTGAGATTCAGGTTATCTTGTAATTTATTTAATAATCTATTTCCTTATCATAATTATAACTTACTGTCCCCTGCGATACTGGGCTAAGAAGCTTGGGATTCAGGTTATCTTGTAATTTATTTATAAATCCATATAATTATTAGATTATTAACTTACTTTCCTCCAGGTTACTAGGTCAAAGAGCTTGAATTTTGGTTATCTTATTATTTAATCAATATCATATCCAAACATCGTATTATTAACTCGCTGTCTTCTACGTGACTGGAACAAAAACATGGGTTTCAGGTTATCTTGTAATTACGATGATTAAGGATTTACGTATTATATTACTAACTCACTTTTTCTCGGGTCACTAGGTTCAAAAGCTTGGGATTTAGGTTATCTTGTAATTTATTTATTAATCTATGTATGTTTTATACTTTGAACTTGCTGTCCCCCGGGTAACTTGGTTGAAAAGCTTGGGATTCAGGGTATCTTGTTATTTTAATCGTGATTTATTTACTTGTTACATTATTTTCTTGCAATTCCTCAGTTTACTAGGTTAAAAAGTTTGCGACTAAGGTTATGCTGTAAATTTACCAATAATCTTTTTAATTAATATATTTTAAGCTATTAGTTTTCCAGATTAGAAGTTAAAAGTGTTTATGATTTCGGTATCTTTGTTATATAATCAATGATCTGTTCGTTTATTACAATGATATCTGGTTCTCTTTTAGGTTACTGAATTAAAAAGCTTGGAATTAAGATTAGCTTGTTATTACTATAATTACTCATTGACGTATTATATTACTAACTAGCTACTGCACAGGTTAATTGGTTTAAAGGCTTGTTATTTAGATTATCTAGTAACTTATTTAATTATCTACAGAATTATTATATTGCTTACTTGATGTTCCCTCGGTTACTGGGTTATGAAGTTTCGGATTAAGGATATCTTGTTATTCATCGACAAATCTATTTAATTAATATATCATGAATTAGCTGTCACCCAGGTTACTGGGTTAAAAAGCTTTGATTTTCGGTTATCATATTATTGAATCAATAATATACCTAAACATCATATTATTTATTTTCTATCTTCTACGTTACTGGAACAAAAAGCTTGAATTTCAGGTTATCTTGTAATTATGATGATTAAGGATTTACGTATTATATTACCAACTCGCTTTTTCTCGGGTCACTAGGTTTGAAAGCTTGGGATTTAGGTTATCTTGTAATTTATTTGTTAATCTATACATATTTTGTACATTGAACTTGCTGTCCCCCGGGTAACTTGGTTAAAAAGCTTGAGATTATGGTTATATTGGTATATTAATTGTGAGTTATCTACTTATTACATTATTTCCTTGCAATTTCCCAGTTTACTAGGTTTAAAAGCTTGCGACTAAGGTTGTACTGTAATTTTATCAATAATCTTTTGAATTAATATATTTTGAACTCTCTGTTTTCCAGATTCCTAGGTTAAAGTGTTTAGTATTTAGGTATCTTTGTTATATAATTCACATTCTCTTTGTTTATTATAATAATATCTGGCTCTTTTTTAGGTTACTTAGTTAAAAAGCTTGGAATTAAGGATATCTTGTTATTACTATAATAACTTATTGACGTATTACATTACAAACTGGCTACTCCCCAAGTTAATAGGTTCAAAAGCTTGTTATTTAGATTATATTGTAATTTATTCAATAATCTATTGAATTATTATATTATTAACTCGATTTTTCCTAGGTTACTGACTTAAGAAGTTTCGGATTTAGGATATCTTGTTATTCATTGAAAAACCTATTCAATTAATATATCATGAACTATCTCTTCCCAAGGTCACTGGATGGAAAAGCTTGGAATTTTGGTTATCCTATTATTAAATCAATAATGCTTTTAAATATTACTGTACGAACTCGCTGTCCCCTAGGTTACTGAGTTGAGAAGCCTAAAACTAAGGTTATCTTGTTATTAATTTAGAAATCTATTTAATTATTATATTATAACTTCGCTGTCCCTCAGGTTAGTGAGTTAATATACTTAGGATTTAGGTTATCTTGTGATTTAATCAATATTTTTTTTAATTATTATATTTTTTACTTACTGTGCCCCAGATTAGTAAGTTAAAAAGCTTGAGATTCAGGTTAGATTGAAATTTTTATTATTATCTATCTATTTAATATATTATTTACTTTTATCTTCCAGCTGACTAGGTTTAGGAGCTTAAGATTTTTATAATTTTGTTATTTATCCATTAATTCATTCAATGACCATATTATTTATTTGCTGTCCTCTGATTTTCTTAATTAAAAAGCTTGATACATACGTTATCTTTTTATTTATCCGTTAATCTATTCAGTTACTATACCATTAAATTGCATCCTTTCAGGTAATCTGGGTTTAGGAGCTTGGAATTTAAGTTATCTTGTTATTTATTTATTAAACTATTCTATAAACATTTCATTCGCTCGCTGTCCTCTTAGTTATTGAATTTAGAAGCTTGGCCTTTAAGATATCTTGTTATGTTTATAATAATTAACGCACCTATTACATTGTTTACTGGCTGCTCCCCGGGTCACTGATTTAAAAAGCTTAGGACTAAGGGTATCTTGTTATTTATTTTACAATCCATTCGATAATGACATTATCAACTCGTTGTCCTTTGGGTTACTGTGTTAAAGAGCATGGGATTTATTTGACGATGTGTTTTGATAGATAATCTATATTATTATCATACTATCAACTCGCTGTCCCCCGGTTTACTAAGTTTAAAACCTTACGATTTGAGTTATGTTGTTATTAAATTAATAATTCAATTAATTGTAATTTTATGAACTTGCAGTACACCAGGTTACTGGGTTAAGATGCTTTGGATTTAGGTTATCTTGTTATTTTTATAATTATTTATTCTTTAATATATTATTCACTCGCTGTTACCCGGTTTACTAGGTTAAAAAGCTCGGGACATAAGTTATGCTATGATTTCATCAATGGTCTTTGAAATAATTATATTTCTAACTGTCTGTTTCCAAGATCAATAGGTTGAAGTTCTTAAGATTTTAGTTATGTTGTTATATAATCAGAAAGTTATTTGATTATTATAATATTATCTCGCTGTTTCCCGGGTTACTAGGTTCAAACGCTTTTGATTCAGATTTTCTTGTTATTATTATAATTAGTCATTTACGTATTATATTCTTTACTCGCTTTTCCCATGGATAATTAGTTTAATAGCTTAGTATTCAGGTAATCTTGGTATTCATTCGATAATCTTTTTAATCATTATATAATTGACTCGCTTTCTCCTGGGTTATCAGGTAGGAATGTTTGCGATTAAGGTAATCTTGTTATTTTTATAATGATTTGATTACGTATTATAAAATTTACTCGCTATACGCCAGATTACTACGTTCGAAAACTCATGATTTAGGTTATGTTGTTACAAAATCAATAATCTACTTAATTTTTATATCATCAATTCGCTGTCTTCCAGGTTACTAGGTTAAATATTTTTGGGCTTATGTTATTTCGTTATTTATTTAATAATCAATTTAATCTTAATATATTTAACTGTCTACCCTCTAGCTTTCTAGGTTAAATAGCTTGAAATCTAGGTATCGTTATATTATAATTATTAATATATTTAATTATTATATCATCAACTCGCTTCTCCTCGGGTTACTGGGTTTAAAAGCTTGGGATTTAGGTGAGCTTGCTATTGATATAATAATCTATTAAATTATAATTATATCAACCTGCTGTCCCCTAAGTTATTAAGTTTAAAAGCTTGAGATTTAGGTTATCGTGCTATTTTTATAATCATTAATATACTTATCATATCATTCACTTGCTGTCCCCCGGCTTACTAGGTAAAAAAGCTTGGGACTTTGGGACTTAGGTAATGCTATTATCGGATCAATAATCTTTTAAATGAGTATATTTCGAACCCTCCGTGTCCTATATAACTAGGTTGAAGAGCTTGAGATTTGGGTTACGTTGTTGTCTGATTAATAATCTTTTTGATTAATATAATAATATAATGCTCTCTCTAGGGTAACTAAGTTG
This sequence comes from Copidosoma aretas, assembly GCA_030522625.1. Taxonomy (NCBI): domain Eukaryota; kingdom Metazoa; phylum Arthropoda; class Insecta; order Hymenoptera; family Encyrtidae; genus Copidosoma; species Copidosoma aretas. The sequence continues at coordinate 15,344 of JAPYYV010000056.1, read as the reverse complement.
AGCAGCTTGAAATTTAGGTTATATTGTTATCCTTATGATTAAATATTTACGTATAATACCAATTACTTGCTTTCCCCCGGGTTACTGGGTTTGAGAACTTGGGATTTAGGATATCTTGTGGTTTATTTAATAATCTGTTTAATTATTCCATCATTAACTTGGGGTCCCTCAGGTTTCTGTCTTAAAGGGCATAGCATTTAGGTTACGTTGTGTTTGAATCAATAATCGATTGAATTTTTATATTATCAACTCTTTGTTGAAAAGATTTTCCCACTTTATCCTCTCTTTTTTCTTAATTATCTTCATTTGAATAAATTTTACTATTTGTTAGAGTGACTATCGAGTCAAATTATAAATTTAAATCGAGAAGTACTGTCTAGTTTTTATTGATAGTCTTTGACATCATATTATGATGAAGTCTTATTATTTGGAATTTCGTAGACAATTGTGGTTTATGGAGAAAAATTGTTGAAATTTCAAGAAGAATTTATTTCCTTGATTTATATAATTGGTTCGAATTATATTTTTAGTAAATGATAATCCTTAAGTCTGTGAGGTGTTCTTATAATATTATGATAAGTCCACATGTTTTTTTCTGATCAAGAGGATGTCTAGCACATTAACAATATTTTTTAATATTCTATAATATTATGTTTTATAACAGCTAGACCATATGAGTTTTTACAGTAGTGACCTTGATGTAACATTGTTTTTCTATCCTATTTAACTACCAGGAGGTAAGAAAATCAACCAGGGTGGTCTAACGATGTCTAGCAAGAAGAGTCCATAGTAAGGAGCAAGGGGGCAACGGGAAGCCAGTATGATCAGTGGTCCACGGGAGGTCGAGGGGGGGGGGGGGGGGGGGGGAGGCGATATAAAAACAGAACGGACAGTAGCGCATGGATGATTGTATCTCTTAAGGTTATGACCACGAGGTATAGTTGCTAGCTACCAGGTAAATCCTTACAACCAGATAATATAGAAAGATAGGTATACATACACGTGGGACTTTGTCGCCTGCGCGCTCCGCACGTCGACCCCCACATTTTAATATTGTTACTCTTATGTCTGAATAATAAAAACAATGATATGTTTTTAATACATTAAGAATTTCACTGATATATCAAGTAATCGTTACCAAATGACAACTGATAAGAACTATGTTTGTTATTTGAGGGGAATATTTATACATATGTGAATGTATATAATATTTACGCAATCATTATCATTACATCAACTGTTATGATCCCTTTTTTTTGGTATTTCTGAGCATTTTAGAATCAATTATGAATATAAGTTTATAGTAAGACTTATTGTTTGATGTTTTACTCGATATTTCCAAATGTATAATATGTTATTGATTGAACATACTTCAATATTCTAGAATTTCTTTTCATATGGACATAATATCAAAATTTCCAACGCATAGCATATCATTAAACTATTGATCTTGACATTGCTGTGCCTTATTTATACATCCTTATAAATTATTTTTTTTCTGCATATTATTCCATTATCTTCTAATTCTATATATGTAAGTAGTATTATTATTTTCTTCCTCTTTGCATAGCAAAACGTGCAAATTTTTTTTTCTTTCATTAGCTTGCAGCCTATCACTTAAAATCTTTCAAACCCACTTCTATGTTCTTGTTTTCATTTTCTTGTTCTCTCTCTGCTTTTTTTTCTTTTATTTGCATCTTACGGATGATTGACTTGTCAATTACCATACAGTTTTTCTGAATTTTATGATTGACCAAAGCCTTCTTTTTTTTTGTGGAATAACCTTTGACTTTCTCAAGATTATTTTCCTTTGCGGCTTTTTTTACGAATCCTGAGTTTTCACATCCTTTTTTTTTAGTGTACAACTTTTGTTTCTTTGTCTATTTTATATGATTTTTATTGATTAAGTCCGTTAATTCTTTAATTCAGCATAAATAAGACCATCTTCTCTTATTCGTTTCTATCATGTGCAAAAAGTAAATTTTTTTCCTATTTCTCATGCCCATTTTTAGGCTAACTATCACTTCCTCTATTTCTTATATACATCCTGATAGTTCGCATTTAGACCCAACGTAATATTTGTCGATCCAAATATTTCTCCCCCTTTTTCTTTCCTTTTTAATTCCCAAATCGATGCCTATCGTTCCTGCCTCTAGTTTCCATACATACCCATGTGTCTACGCATTTAAACTATACTACATATTTCGAGTCTGCCTTCTATTTCCTCTGCTTAATACATAGAGATATTATAATAGAGCACGCGACGAGCCTGGCTGCCTAGTCCGAGGGGTGAGAGAGAACGCTGCGAGAAATCTCTCCTCTTATCCAATCAGAGTTTGTCAAAACGGGATTTCCCGCAGCGTTCTCTCTGACTCTCTCAGGCTCCTCTTGGACGAGTGTAAGCTACACGATTTAGTAGGTATCGCGTGCTCTATTCTAATATTTCTATAGTTTCATAGGCAAGTCTCCATTCCGTATGTGCAATATAATTTGATAGTTTAGTCCATGAAAAATAATATTCGATTTCAACTTTCTATTTTAGCTCTCATGCTTCAGCCAAAAATTTTTTTGACTGCCCATTGCACCCTACCTATTGTTTCTCTAATGAGCCACGAAAATATTTTTTGAAGAAGCATATTTATAAGTCCATGTTATCTTTTAAAACTTCCAATGCTCCCAATTTAGATTGAAAAAGATCTGTTTCCATCCTTCATCATCACTAAAAGTTAAGAATTTTTGGAAAAAAAATAGTCAATTTCTTGGGTAATTTTAATGAATTATTAAATATTTGTTTCTATTCAAAAACTGATTATGATTTTTTTTTGTTATCTAAGGTTTATATTGGTACATATGTATATGTCTACCAGGGTTGTCCTTATTTAGAGAATTTTAAAATTTTACTTTATGATAGTCGTAATAGTTTTTGTATAAATAAATAAAATTCCTGCCAATTTTAAGTTTTCAATGCTAATATTAACCCGTTTTCCACGACGGCCAATAATTTAAATAGAGAATAACATGGGGAAAGATATTTTTTTTTCAGAAATTTTTAAAACCTTAATCTATTAACGATGTATAATAACACATAGATATTCGTGTAGAATATTTGACGTTCTTTAGAAAATGTTTTCTATGATTTTCCGCTGAGTCCATTGCCTTTGGGGTTATCGGAGGTCAATGTTCAACCTTAAGTGCTATATGATCGCATGTGCGATTATTTTACAATTTTTTCTGTAATTTTCTCTTTTTTAAAAAGTTACCATCTGCTTTAAATACTCATGAACAACTATAAAAGCTATATCGATCACACTTAAAATACCCGGATTTATAAAAAAAATTTATCACATCAACATTACATTAGTATAAGATTATCTTTATTCTTATATTTGTAGAATGATTCCGTCGTTTTATTGCATTTATGCTCACAACATCTTTTTGACACTATAATGTCATTTTATACAATTGTTACCATTCTATTTAAAAAGCTTCTATATACTTTATTGATTTATGATATTTTTTTAGCTGCGAAGACCCTTAGCTGGTTAGAATATTTTTACTGCATAAATACTGATATTTTGTTATTATAAACCGAAAATTTTCTACTTGAAGTGTTGTAAAAAATTTTAAATCTTATGTTGAAAAATATATTACAGACCTGAAACTTCTTATATTATGGTAGTTTTTCAATATTTTAACAGAGATCATTTTTAAATGGTTTTAAATTGTTCTAGTTAAACTAATTTAGCTTCATAAAATAATGTTATAAAGATATGAACAGTATAACATTAAACTTCCGACCAATCTTATTTTTTAAAAAGGCATGCGTACAACAATTCTTTTTAAATATCTGAAGAATTATAAAAAAAAAATAAATAAATCATTAGTATTTGTCAAAAACAAAGTTTTTCCGATTATTATTACAAATATGAATATGAACATTATGAATCAAATGCATCACATTTCCGTTTTTGTCTTTCTACTGAATGTAAATACCTATACTTACCGATCACTTAGAGTAGCGTTTATGCTGTGCTGAAATCAAATACTTGTAATCAGTTAAGACTTTGTATATCATGTTTTTTTTAAATTGTTTCTGCAGCTAATTTTACAACTTCCGATCATGATTGATATCTTTTAAATAGAAAATTCAAACAAACATTTTTTTACATAACCATTGCTTGCTTGCATACGTCTCTTATAGCATACTGTATTTTAGTCTAATATCACGCATGGTTGTTATTCTGGTAGTGAAGATGACTATCTTAGATGAGCCAGATTATTTTGAAACTATGTGATTATCGATTAATCAGCAACAACATATGCTGCGTCAGATCACTCATTATAACTAAGAACTTGGTGCAACCAAGAACATAGTTACTTATGTTCTTCTGATCAGGTGTCTGTACTTATTGTCATGTCTGATATACATGATTATATTCAAAAAAAGGTGTGCTTGTATATGCACATCAACCAATAATCAGATCGCCTTGCTTTTCTCTATATAAAATATTTAAAAAAACAAATAAGTCAATAAAAAAACATTTAAATCATGAAAATTAAGTAATCCACACGTAACGATTAATTCAACATTGCGAGAAACTTGACAGGCCTGTGATTGTCACTTACAATAGCTGCTTTAAAAGAAACCTTACATTTTATACATAATGTGATATACCGTGTACGGTTTCGACTCAACCAGCAATATGGGAACGATTCTTGAGCTTCCCTAATTTACTTTAATAGCATTTGGGAGATTCCGGGATCAGTATCAATTTCTCTTATAATTATAATCTTGAAACATGTAGAAGGGAGAAATCGCAATAAAGCCTGATTATTTATTCACATGCACAAACTTATACTTAAGTTGTGTGTGCGTAAGTGTGTGTGTGTATTGTGGAAAAGATTATGAGGTGGTGGGGGGGAGCTGAGTGGTCGGTGAGGTGGCGGTGAAGGGGGGGCTTAGGGGTAGCGGGAGAGCTGACCCAAAAAGAACTCTAACAACTATGTAATAAAGAAAGATATATATATATATATATATATATACCTATGCAAGGTGTAGATATATCCGAGATATCCTGTCCTTCCTTACACTTTTGATATTATAATACAATTTTTCGATGCTGAAAGGTCCTTTTTTCAATGCAGTGAGCCCTATTTAAACACGCAGTTTATACAATTTTTTTTAGTTCAGTAACTTTACTATAAATTATTTTATTTAATTTATTATTGCATATTGCATGCTTAATCGAAAATAATTTTTCTTTATCTGAAGGACATATCTGTACATATCCTGATTTATAAAAAAAAGTCTTGCCATATATACAAGTAGTTTGTGTCACTCAATTCTGCCACCTCATCGATCAGTAACATTTCATTCGTGACTTGTTTCTCAACAATTGCTATGATAACATGATGTTTTAACCTTTATCAATGAAAGAAACGTTCTATTTGAATACTAATTTTCAACCAAGCAAATGCAGATAATGCAAAAAAACAAATGCCAACATAATTCTTCCACCGTACTGCTTTTTACGTATAGTTTTATTCTATATACTTAATTCATCTACTTATTTATTCAGGGACGTAGCACATGGCTTATAATGCTTTTTGCGTACCATACTATGATAAAGCAAAGATTATTTTAAAGCATGCACCTTGCAGATATAATACCATATTAAAACAAACCTAGCTTCACACGTACATAGAACAATGTTTCCAATGTTAATCAAAGTTCTCAAATGAGTTCTCACAAATTATTAATATGCAAGAACAGACAAGTATATTTTATAACACAATAATTCTTAGTCCTCTTTGAGAACCTTCATAGGTAGTGTCGCTGAAGTTTCTGTTTATCGTACAGGCACTAGGAAAGTCTGATCACAGCTTTACGAGTACTGAGATACACCATTTGCCAGCTAACAGCATAGAGTATTGAAATATAAGATGTAAACGGATTTTGTTAGTACATGCACGATAATTTGCCGTTAATTTACACTTACTATTCAGATTTTATAGGTAAACTGAAAACGATCTAGTTGTAAACTGAACCTTACTGTTCCTGCACCATGAAAGACAGGGTGTATCTATTGTATACAAACTGGAGAGGTGCTTTAAGAGCTTCAACGATGTTCTGATATGAAAATAATTACTTTTTTTCCAAAGTAAGTGGCAATGGCACACTTATGCGATGATATTATAAAATCTCTATATGTAAATTTGATGGATATCCTTCCACACACATTTTATTGCCATATGACCTTAAAATAATCACATAATATTTATATCGAAAACTGGTTTGTACATCTTTAATTATCGGTTATAAAGAATCATGTTAGTAATAATGGTTAATTTTTTATTTTATCTAGATGACTTATTTGATAAGTCTGATTGCTTACTTCAACAAGTTGATACGAAACTAGATCATTTGACCCACCAGATGTTTTCAGTTGAACAGACAATGGCAGACGACATTCGTATAATACTAAATCTTCTAAGACAAACATTCCATTTTTTAAAAAATTCATCTCGTTCTTCAATGACTAACAATTTATCAGATAATAGACTAAATCAGTTCATGTTAAATTTTGACTCAAAGAAACATCATAAAGATATGAATCAGCGACAGGCGGCTAATCAAGGTCAATACTCTAAACAATGTCAATCAACAGCCAACATTTTAAATGATACTTGTCAAAGTTCGCTGTCTTATGCAACTGATCCGCACTACATTACTCCCAGAATTTTGAGGTAAGAATACAAAATATAATTTGTGGAATATATGTAACATATTTGATCATGAATGTTTTGACACGAGCGACGAAGACCGTACCAGCAGTGACAGCACCCATTTAAAATAATATTGGGTGCCCTGACGCTGGCATGATCTTCGTCGCACACGTCAGTTTGTTTATTTATCTCTCCACTTTGTTATGTTCATAGTTTTTAAATAAAATCTTTCTGCTGATACTAATCACGTCATATATCAGTTTTAGTATTACTGCATATTTGTGTGCTCTTTACTAATCGTGACAAAATGTAAAAAAAAAAAAATCAGAATTATTATTGCAAACTGATCACTCAATATTGGCGTAAATATTATTTTTACTGCATGACATTCAAACTTAACAAATTATTTGTTAATAATGATCAACAACCTTAATCGTCAATCATCGATTGCTGCGATTTATATCAACCATGTTATGTGAGTATAAACAGAGATGTAATGTCCATTGTAATCTTTTAGGAAGGTTTGTCACTACGTTATTTTAATAAGTCTTATTCCCTTATCACATAAGATTTTCGTTTGATCTATTAAAAAATACTTTGGTAAGTGATTCCTGCATTTCTTAAACGTTGTATGACAGCAATACAATAACTGTAACAACCCTAGTGTGAGAGTATTATTTATGATAAAAACGAGTAAAATTAAGCTTTACTGCTCCCAAATATGCTAAACCACGTCAAGCTAATTTAATTTGGAACAAAGCGATATTCTCTGATTATCACGGCATCCAAACAAAATATCTTTTAGCACAGCAGCTGTCTCCGTATATATACGCACTAAACCGAATAAAAGTGTGCCAACGTATCAGGCTCTGGTTGGCAAGGGTCCAGTCCTACATGAGGCAACTCTACACAAGCACTCTACACCATATGAAGCAACTATACATAGTCATAGTGATATTAGGTGTAGAGTCCCTGTGTAGATTTGTCCCGTGTAGGAGTGGAACCTTACCACTCTGGTATACCAGCTAAAGTGTTTGGGAATGGCAGAGCTACAGAAATGCACAGTAGCGATATTATTAGTGCGGCTCAATGTATACAATGCAGGTCCGAAACAGTATGTATACGGGTATAGTGCAGCTATTGTTCCGACTAGCATAGTAAAACCCCCGGAAATGCGGAGTAGGCACTGTATAACCTATCCCTTCTGAGCAGTTTTTTGTAAAGCCATTTGTAAATCCACTTGTAAGCACACATGTAAAAACATCTGTAATTCCACTTGGATCTCCACCTGGAATCACATATAGGGTTTTAGTTTTGAGATGCGATCAGTAATAACAAGTGGATTTCCAAGTGAAATTACAAGTAACGATTAAAGCTATACTTTTTTTCGACAAAGTAGTTGAAAAAAATAATTTTACGTAGTTAAATGGCGATATTAGGAGTTACCATCCGTATGGTAATAGCAAAACAGGGGAATTTAATTTGTTTTGAAGACAATGAGACAACAATTGTCAAATTTATTTTTCTAAAATTCAAAAGATACAACTTGAATACGTTTGTTTTGCATTTACCATACGGATTGTAACACCTAATTAGGCCATTAAACTACAAAAAATCTTTTTTTTTCAACTACATTGTCGAAAAAAAGTATAAATTTAATCGTTACTTGTAATTCCACTTGAAATTCCACTTGAAATTCCACTTGTAATTACTGATGGCATCTCCAAACCAAAACCCCATCAGTGATTCTGGTGAAATTCCAAGTGGAATTACAAATGTTTTTACAAGTGTGTTTACAAATGTATTTACAAGAAACTGCTCAGAAGGGTATGACATACTTATTGTGCCAAAAAATTTGCAGCAGATGTTGTAAAAAACTATATGAGGGCTGTGAATTAGTGTGACTTATCCTTAGTTCAGGGTCATTATATTTATAATGGTACAGTTTAGCTCAGCTTTGCTTAACAAATATTATAAGTCTGTTAATTATGGACAAGACTATTGGCTATGGTTTTGGTGAAAAGTCTAAATTATATTTATTTAGATCAGACTATAAAATTAAACTTTCGCTTGTTAATAGCTCAAATTTCTTTTTATGCCATAATATAATTGAATTTTTTTTAAGCAGACGTTTGAGTCACATTTCTAATAAAGGCAAGCAGTTTAATTTTGTGCTCTAGGTGTATTTAAAAATGTCGTAAAATAACCTTGGTGAAATAATGCATATTTTTTTAGTAATTAGAACATTGTACTACCATGCTGGAGCTATGTAATTACCCCTGGTCTTTTTAACTCACTGGATGATACAGCTAGCTCGTGGTTATGAAAATAACATATAAAATGACGAGAAATCGAAGAAGTTGCTACCAATCTACTGTGCAATAACAACATGGAAGAGGCTTATCGTTACAAACTTTTGGAATTAATGTTTCAGATACAAATATATATATTAAAGAAAAACTGCTTTTAGGATTAGTGAGGATAAAATACTTGGCTTTGAAAACTTGGAATAAAGAGTTACGCAGTTTGAACAGCTTGAGCATTGAATTTTAATGGCGATGGCAACATACCAATCTCAGCTCAGATGCCATCAGATAGAAGATCATCTGGTTTACATCGATGCACAGCGATGTGTACATATAAATACTATATGTTCTCTAACTGACTAGAGTCTGTTCTAAGTGGCCTCCTTATGTTGGAAAAAGTTTGTTTGCTCGCTCCCCCATATAGACTTAAATTTCGTCTGATTCCATGTTTGGTTAAAATGCTGCCGTCATAAAAACTAAATGACAAATTTTATGCATGATAATTACAGCTGCTAACGAATACTTAAGTATTTTATAGCTGTGCTATATTCATATAAGTATTTCGTATGAAATTACTAGATACGTTTGCCTATCTCTATTGACGTTTCTGACAAGGAGTAGCACAAAATGCCAGTAAATGAGTTCACCTTGCGCTAGTCTTCGTCAATAAAGCCGATTTATAAAAAGGCTAAATAATACAAGATTTTGTAATTGAATGTATATCATGTCGCAGCTACTGTTGTCTAATAACTTATTATCTGTACTTAGAAGACGCAGAAAACAAGAGCACAAGTTATACCTATCAGCAGCTCGAACAAAAAATATGCCTGTACATATTCATATATTTTTTTAAACTGCTAAATCTAGACTTTTATATTTTGACCACAGCTCCTCTATACATTTATAACAATCATAATGATAGTAATTTTGATAATGATGATAATAGAAATATTAATAGCAATTATATAACAACTATAAAAATCATAATGATGATGATAGGAATATAACAAAACAATAATTTGGCTAAGTGAGCAGAACAGTTTGATAATCATACGATAATGATAACTAAGGTTCAACATTTCAGCAAATTTATGTTCTCTCTTTTAGGGAGTATGGTACAGATACAAAATAAACAAGAAAAAAAGAATTTAAATACAAATATATCATAATTAGGACACTTACATTTTCGTAAGAAATTACAAGGATAATTAAATAATCGAACATAAAAGACTAAAAAGCGACAAAATGCAGGCTCATCCATTTGATAAAAAAAACACCAAAAATTGCAAAAAATGCGCATTGTTATAAATGTGTAGAATACTTATCGATTTGACCTCTATAAAACCGTCAGCTTCTGGTACAATTCTATATTATTTCTCATACAATTCTCTATGTCAGAAATAAGCAATAGTTTATTCCTTAGTTGATAAGGTATACATGCTTTAAGGCATTTCTTTATGATCTAACAGTATGTCGGATTTGAGGAGAACTCTTACTACAAATTGCTACCCTTTCTTTTTCATTAACCATGTTATCAAGGCTAAAATCAAAATTAAATTGAATGCAGAAGAACAATGGTGTTGAACAATCGCCTTTTTGGGACTGGATCGTGATAGGAGTCTTAGGGAACATCAGACGACTCCTTATGGCAATTGAGTGTAGTCCTTTGCAGAGTTCCGTTAAGAGTGTTAAAAAGAAATGTTTGTATCTTTATTTTGTCTCTAAAAAACCAACCAATGTCTGTTTGTACTAATTTTATTTTAAATATTGTTCTCACATTTTATAATAAACCAACTGATATGATTAGGTAAGGCAATGATGCTACTGAAGGAGATAAAGTCTCGCATATCGTTTACATAATCAGATTTCGTTATTGTATTGAGTGTTATATAGGAGAAAGTAAGCAACGCTACCTTAACCGCTTAGATAAACATATTTTAGATGTACATAATACAGACAACTGTCTGTATATGGAGTTCAGTGTCATTTACTGGATCATAGCTAAGAGTTGGACCAGGTTGATATTTCGGACAGGGAGTTATATAAATCTAAGAGAGTTTTCTGCAATAATATTCATTCTAATCTTAAATCGAAATGTAAATAGCTAGATGGTTGTGTAAAAATTCCATACTAAATATATTTTTTTTTTGTATTGATATGAAATAGAGACTTCGCTTATTTCGTCCAATAATTAAAGGTCACTTTTTCATGCATATGCACATATATAACGTACAATAGGTGCATTTCAGATAAGTTTTTGATTTCCTATCTTGTACTTGCATTTTACGTCGCGTTCTACCTCTGTCGTTTTCAGCTTTTGGTTATAGTTTTGTATCAATTTACTCCCTGTATATAAATTGTAGCATATACATAAGGCCATCAAGTCTTGTATGCGTCTATAAGAAACTTATGGGTCTTATCTTGTTTCTTGTATGTGATGGATTGTAAGCCTGCACTTTGTCGCTTGGTGACCTTTTCAAGTGCATTATTCAATAATCCATGTAAATAATCATAAAAATGTAAGCGCATACATGATTATATGTATGTTTTTAATATAGTTTTTTGTGATAAATTGTGTATGCACACCATACTGATGTAATCCTAATAATAACAACATGACTGAGCGAGATATTAAACTTTGTTTGATGTTTTTTTCCAAGAAATAACTGTTCCTGCTTACTTAAACAATATCGCGTCGGATTATTGATTTACTGGATAGATAAACAACTGTACATGGCGTCGTGAACAGTATAATGATATTTTAATTAGAAAATTGTATTATTATTACTATGATTAATACTTCTCAGCATTATAAATTCTAATACAAGCTACCTTAATACGGTCGTACTCTTTACATTGGTAAACTATTTTGATGCTCCTTCAAATTGATCTATTTATTATTGCTATGGTATATCCAACGCTCTTTTTCCGACTAGTATTTCTACCATGATCATAGCTGATCGCACACATTTTGTGCCAAGATATAAATATTAAAAACAAATATTGATAGAATTAGGGTTTACATTTTTTTTAAACCGTACAATTTAAATAAAAGCTAGTCTTTTCGTAAACAAGTTCTTCGACAACAAAAATTAACAACACTAGTAAAGACGTAACAACGCGTGCTGTTTATATTCGAACACATTTCTCTATTCTTTCACATTTCACTAGTCAAAAAACTAACATAAATTAAATAACAAAAAATACGTTTGATCGATTGGTGATATCCTAAACATTGGTACACAATCAGGGTTTGTTCCACTTTATGCAACATGGAAGCGCGATAGCACTTTGGGCAAGCCAATAGGTTAACTTTGTAGTATCATAGCCGTTACATGTTCAATACTATACATGTATAGAAGGTCAATTAATTATTGATTTATGAATCCTTTTTGAACAATACAATCAGTTTATTTGGCCATTAAATGATCTTTGATGCAAGGACAACGTCTCTAAGCTGATCTTTTGTAACACATTCCTATGTTTGTCACGCTGTGCCCCTGAGATCAATCGGGAAATATGCTACCGATATCTCTTTCAAATTCATCGTGACGACTTTTATCGTAAGGGTGTAGGCAATGTTGTGATAATTCCTAATTACCAACTATACTGCATCAAAGGAAAGAAAAATGAAGAACACACTTAAACATGGTTGATAATCGACTGATTACTTCATAACCTACTATTTGTGAACATTTTGTCCATGATGACGACATGCTTGCAAAACTAGTGTTAGTATATTCGACATATATTCTACACCTCTTCCTGCTATGCGATATCTAGTGACAATATGCTAAAAAAATAACACTGATATTAATAGTAGACAAGAAATAAAAGTTTGAAAATGAATGATTATGTAGTTATTTAAAAATTTTCAAGTTATCTGTGACTTCATTTTGGGCTACATTTCTTTTAAATCTAGTTGACTTTTTCATTAGATCTCCGTTGTCCACGGTATTGATCTTATATTTTTTTATATTTTTTTGCCTACTCGCCGACGTGTCTGATCATAATGTCTCTTATACTTCTTATCTCCTTTCCCTTTTATTTGATTGTACAACTTTGTGGAAATTTTGTTAATATATGCGCTCTGACATTTTTGGTATATCTTTTTGAAAAGCCTTTGCTATATCAGAGTCACCTATATTGAAGTTTTCTGTTAGTATTAATATTGTTACTTGATCATAACGTTCAGCTTTAACGTGAGATCTTCTATCAGAGCGCAGCAATACCAAAGGTTTTTTTTAGATCTCTCTTTAACAATAAATTAGTCAGTCTTTCATTTGATGTTGGATGTTTTGTGGTTATGTAAGAAAATAATGATATGTTTGTACTTGTTCGCACATCTTCTTTTGAACCACTAAAAATTGCTTCGATTTTTCTCTTGGAAGTTTTTACAAAATGTCTTGCTGCACTATTTGTTGCAGGGTGCTCAGGCGCACCAAAACTTTGTTTTATTTTTAGTCACTTAAAGAATTTTTTACACTCTTTGCTAGTCAATTGCGTTCCCATATCTGCAACAGTAAAATTTGGTAATCTCTGAACTGTAAATACTTCATTAAACATTCCATTGGACATTTCTGTTGTTATATATTTTATGACGAAAATTTCACGACATTTTAAATAATCGTTCGAAATTCATATGTGCGTATATCCTCAGTACGGCCCTGCAAAGTCCGCATGAATTCTTTTCCAAGATTAACAAGGCCATGGCTATAGAGCTTATATCATTTTCATAGGATTGTCTTTAGTTTCGGCACGAAATTTACTATAGTTACATTTTTCTTCCACCTGATTATTATTATTTGGCCATTTTACCGGTGATCTTGCCATACTTTTTATTTTAACAACCACAAAATAGCTCTCATGTAATTTTTTGATCACAGCTACTCAAAATTTTAAAGGAATAATTACTCTAGAGCCCCAGAATAAATATTTTATTTCTTAACAAATTTTTTCTCCGTGCAATACGTGGAGTTGTAATTAATTTGGCTTACTTTTTACAGAACGCTCAGGCCAGCTTTCAATTACTTTTTTTTTTTATAACAGACAAATTCCTGTCTCTCCTGAAAGAATCAGTTACAAGTAACTGTCGACAGAATAACTCTTGATCTGATTGGTTAAGACTAGCTGAGAGCGGGAAAATTAGAAAATAGGATTTAAAAATTGAGTAAAAAGTAAACTGAATTTGAAAAAATGAAAACTAACTGTTATAAAATAGTTTAAAATTCTATTTTTTTGGAAAAATAATTGAAAATTATATGTGTGGTTAATAGTTGGGGGTTGGCGTGCGAAGTGTGCAGGGGGCGCAGCCCCCTAGTATAAATATAAAGCAAACATTTGAATATACCTTTTGTTTCAAAATATCAATATTATTTACACAGTCCAATAATCGATGTAATTTACGATAAAAGCGTAATTGTATTCATGATTATGTACTTTTTTGATATTGTTTTTCGAAATTGATTTTATATGTATACCATGGTGGCGATATAAAATGGCAGTAAAAGTTTAATAAAATATTAAACTTTGATTAAATTTTTATTTTCGATGAAAAAATACTCCTGTTTACTTAGCCAAATCATTGCTTCGGTTGATTGATTTACTAAACATATGAGCAAGTTTACGTGGCATCGATAAGATTTTTAATATACTGAGATTAGTCATAATAATTTTTATCATAATTCTAATTATGATTATTATTATTTGGCATTACAAATTCGAAAATTTATAGTGATATGGATACGGGCACATCACTCTTCTGTATCATAAGCTACCTTAATTCAGTTGTTCTCTTTCCATTGGTCAATTATATTTAGCACTTATGAAATTTTATATTTCCATCGTCGCCTAAATCTATTCAACATTATTTTTCCTACTATTATTTCTACGATGTTTATAGCTCATCAAACCCATGTTGTGCCAAGAAATTAAAATCTTAGAAACATTCATTGGTCTCATCTTTAAAGAACCTGCGACATGAATAAATAATGTTTTAATTGTAAACAACTCTTACGACAACCAAAATAAACAATACTAGTTACAACGTAAGAATGCTTGCTATTGCTACCTCATAGAGAATGATTTAGTTAGGACAATAAATACAATATATGATGTTGAGAATGAAGATATTTAAACATCAATAATACTTTTGTCGACTGTAAATGTTATAAGAAGACAGATATTTATATCGGTCTTACAGTCAAACTAATGAACAAATATTAATATTATTTTTAATTTGACGTATGTGTGTGTGTAATTTTAAAATTACACCCACACATGTATACGCGTTACTCCATACCAAGCAAGTTC
>JAPYYV010000055.1:0-63025 GCA_030522625.1 Copidosoma aretas | reverse complement strand
ACCCCAAATTTGAATTCAGCGACCCCAAAAACATATAGTTAACATGGTCCGACCACCTAACCCCAAAATTTTTTTTTTTTGTGTGGCTGTGTTATCATCTGAAAGATGAGAAATAAAAATGTTTGAAATTTCATCATAAATACAGATAAATTAAACGGATTTTTTGTAAACATATATTGCAATATATTAATATAAATCCAAAACTTTTGGTTTTAAACAAGTCTTTATGTTGATAAATAGAAATAAGCGTATATACACACCACACACACCAGGCATGTATACTACGTATTAGTAGCCATGGTGCGTAGTTAGATATTGAAACGATGAAAATAATTTTTTTATAATAATCCTGACGTTTACAAAATTGTTTGGTGTGGTTTGATTTGTCGATAGTAAGCATTGTTCTTTTTTGTATTGGTCTGGCAGAAATAAGAAATATAAATATCTTTGTGTTTATTTCGAAGATGCTTCATGAGTTTACTGGTATTTTCATTCTTTATTTCATAAGATTTATTCATACTTTTACGCCAAAATTTTGCTCAAAATGATAATTGATGAATGAATTAATTGTCACTTTATTAATAATCATTATACAGTATGATTTATCACATCACTTCCAGACATTTTATGGTTGCTTATTTGGTTTTTTTTTTTAGGATTTACTTCAAAACGTTGTTTAAATAAGAAAATATATGCAAAAAAGTGGTCTTACATCAAGAATCATAAATTATTTCCCGATCAAAACCTGTTTTATGTAGAAATTCTACTGTAAGTCTATTCTGAGTAAATTCAAACCGACACCTTGTTCTATACATATTTAAACTAACACCTCTAACCGCAACTTTTGTTGACAGTTTCATTTTTTTTATTTTTCATTTATCCCCGTAATAAAGAACTTTTTTGTTGTATGGCTATACAAAGTGACAATAAACGAGTTGCGTTATGTTTTAATTGTTTCTTATTATAACTTTAGTATACATATATTTATGTAATGATTCTTAATTTATGGTTTTAAGTATAAAGCGGGTAATTTTTTTGATTTAAGTGGACTAAACCAAGGAATCCACCCAACTCGTATTTAAAATGTACAGTAAAACCAACTTGACATTTAATTTATAAAGCGCTTAGTTTCTCTAACGCTTGCAATTAGATATAATTTTGATATTGCTATATACAACAAAATTATGATAACAAGGACTGGATGGATTGCGGTAACACGTAAGACAAGAAGGTTATACGCACCGGCGTCGGAAATTGTCATATGTTTAAGTACAGGTAAAGACCTCAGAATCTCATTTTCAGGAAACTAAAATGAAAGTATTTAAATATATGTTAAAAATTCCCATTCCGAAGTGTTCACTGTATAAAATTGTAAAAGATAAACAATGGTACAATATCTCTATTTTTTTGTGTTTTTAATAATTATAAACCATTACATAAATAACTTTTGCCTAAACTTTCTGCTTGCTTTGAGTCTCATTCTGAAATACCACCACTTCTAAGGGATGTAATTTAAATACTAAGTGACAAAGTAAGGAAGTACTCAGAACATTACAAGCCATGATTTCTAATGAATTATTTCCAAACATAAACGGGACTTTGATTACTAATTAATGTATTTTGTCGTATACAGCACAGATTTTGAGTTAAAAATTATGTCTTACAGTTTCAGAACCAACAAAATCTTACTTTATAAGACATAAATGTTTTGTGTGGACTGTGATAAATAATTCTTTTGTATTGTTTCAAATATTAGTACGAATCGAGCTCCCATAATAATAGCCTATATGCCAGATAGATATTTTTAACTAGCTTTCCAGCCACTATGATACTCATCAATTTTTCCATACTGATAGTTCAGCGATGCGATGGATGATAAATTAAATTTAGAACACAGCTTAGAAATTTCGTAAACGTGTAGAAATTATTATTTAAAGAGAAAGCAATAGTAGAAAATTTTTGCATGGACGATCGTAAACTTTATTATAAATCTTTGCAGCATGTAAGTTATTTTAAAGACTGGCAACAATAATTTGCCAACGACAGTTCTTTTTTTAATGTAAGATAGTGTTAACCCTTGAACAGATATGTTACAATTGTTAATACAAAGATAATTTTGACTTTACATTAATTAAGTTATGCTTTTTCAGGATATTCAGAAGACTTTTTTCTTACTTCTTTTGTTAGTCATAGTTGGCGAGTTTTTTTCCGCCCCAGCAATCACTCTTGCAGATTCAGCTGTTCTTACCCTCTTAGGAGAAGATGCCGACAGGTAATTTTTACTACAAGCATCTAAACATAATTCATTTCAAATTACGATAAAAATATTGATTAATTTTAAACTGAACTATATAAGAGTAGTTTTTGTCACAAATGTGCATCTCTACTGGGCTTTCCCTGAGCCCGAGAGCTCTTGCAAAGCAATGCTCGGGGGACCGTCGAGACCGCCCTGGTCCTAGAACTAAATAAGGGGCAATTCCCATTTTTTCTACCGAGAGTGTACCAGAGTTGCAAAAGTCCCCGGGGGAAGGAAAAATCATTAAATCTACAATAACTCTTGTAAGTTTAAAAATTTAGGGGAAAAATTATAACACTCCGTATAATAATGATAATTATTGAGTGCAAACAAGATCAAATGTCAAAAAATAAAACATAAAATTTTTATGGATAATAAGACTCACGACTAAAGTAAAATTTAAATCATGGGCTTGACGAGAACAGTAACCAGTAAGACGAATAAGATGTGTATATAAATTAGATTCAAATTAGGATATTGGTACAAGAATTTTCTGGTTGATCTGTTTAGAGTAATTGAAAAAAAAACATCGTAAATTCAATGCAGGGTTGTATTAAATTGATGGAAGTTCAAAAAATGATAATTGGCCGACACTGTTTAGCAGATGATGATTTTTTTTTCGAAAAACTTTATTGGATTTGCTGCATAGAGATAAATTGCATAAAAAAACGATATCGACCAGTTGTCACAAAAATAATTCATTCAAAATTATTCTCTGCATTTAAGTGTGAATTGGCCCAGAGTAATACATTGTACTTCTCTGATATTAATCTTTAAAAGTTGGACCAATGAAATTACAAGTAATAATTACGGAATCAAGTACGTATACAAACGTATAAACTTAAACTGCCATGCTATTTAAGAATAAATATTTATCTAAAACTAAACAATGACATATAGATAATTTCTCCGTCATGTCCAAATAAAAAATTTCTTCTGCTCCCTGTATCCAATTTCAGTACTGTGATGTAGGCACTAATGTTTTTAAAGCTATAATGTGGTGTGCTTGACTCGTTCTACAACAATACACGAGTTGTGTATCTATAACAACGCACTTATCGCTATGCAGTTCGTATGTAATCAGTATTTTGATAGTGTCTTATTATTTTTATTATAAGCTACCAAAGAGTCCTTTAACAATTACTTAAAAGTGACTTTAAATAATGATGTTTATTTAATTATCTTTTTTTATTCTGCAAGCATAATCTACATGACAAATCATAAGAAAATAATGTTTTCTATCATACAATATCTGTTTATCAATATCATTTAAATTACAATATTATTACTCATGTAATAATAATTTGGGCATTTTGAGCTATATAAGAAATATTTGTAGAGTCATGACCTCTAATTATTGCAATTTAATGTTTTTTCGTAAGTCTAGATTTCATTAAGGAACAAAACCTGTTTTTTATTATTTCAAATATTTTAAAATGTTTATGATAATTTTTTATTAGAGTATCTTTGATGGGTACCAATATTACATCAACATTCGGAAACGTTATAAGTCTAATCCTTAGTATGCCATTAGTAGATTTCTCAAACAGATTTCCGGCAGCCCTAGTAGTGTCGGATTTCCCCTACGTGGCAACCAGACTTCCTCGTACTATAGCATGAACTCCTACTCAGGTTTTCCCTACTAGTGCCGGATTATCTACGATCTCTACTCTACCGGCTTCAGCCCTACTCATCATCCACTAGCGGTATTATCGACCGTGCTGAACCTTGTGCTATTAGACGAGCAAACGCTTACTTCCTTCTATTGTCTGAAGCAGCCCTACTCAGGCAGTCTCACTCAAGATCCCTATGCCGTCGTATATATGATTGATCCCACGCTACAGCACGAACTCTTATAAGGTTTCCTCTACTAGTGCTGGATTCGCTTGCATGGATTATCGAGTTAGCTACATTATCGACTGCAATTACCTAGCGACAGCACCGGGTAAAGCAGCACCCTTTTCCAGACACCTAGTCATAGCCCTGACACGGAGGAATGAGCACAGAAAAATCTGACGTCAGGGAGGGGGCCCGGCAACGAAGAGCGGTAGGAAGAGTGGCGGGGTCCGAGAAATTTGGGCACGCAATAACCCTGTAGCACAGGTGTTACCATGCTTATTCTGGGAGATATGAATGAAGCATGCCTAGCGACAACACTGGAGATGGATGACCAGCAGGGGGGGGGGGGTCCTAACTTATTGCTTACCGTTTTACTATGAAGTCCTTATTGTCGATTTATATTTAATTCACGCTGAAAAACTGTAGAAGAGAAAATATAGGAGACCGAAAACAAGGCTCCCTCCGCTGCGCGCTGACTCAGTTTCTCTCCTTTTACTTGTCTGCTGGCTCTTTAGCCCGTTTGCCCGCTTACGCCCTATATACCAATCCATAGGAAAGAAAATATATAGGATCTCATGCTTTTAAAATATACATATCTATTTGGAAATAAAAAAATTAATTTATATAGTTAATAAAGTTGTGATAAAAGAGAGGGTGAGTGGAAAGAATAAAAGATTGGTTTCTTTTTATGCCAAAAAAAAAAAAAATAAGAATTACAAAAATATGTTTATAAAATTTGATCAATAATTGTAAATAAGACTTAGCAAAGGGTGAAGTAGATCAGCTCTCTATTTTTGGTCACGTTATCGTTCATCATCAGGATCGGTGATTCCGTCCGAGTCTCCATCACTTGGGTGGAGTGGGCTTGCCGGCATAGCTGTAAAAGGGAGTAGTTAAAGGTGTATAGGAGCTATCAAATTAGGAATTATGTACCTTCTCCTGGTGTTGTTGCTGAGGAGACTGCTGTGTTTGCCACTCTGCTAAGGCTACAAAAAAAAATCAATTTATTAATTTAATTGAACACTATATATGATAATAGTTTAATGCTTACAGTTTGAGGCAGCTATTACTGCGGCTGCCACTGTGGTTTCCACTGATGCTGCAGTTGCAAAAATAATTATTTCGTCAATTTAACTGGAAAGTACATTAGAATAGTTTTTTTTTTAACACCTACATCTTGAGACAGGTGCCACTGCAGTTGCCACTGCTTCTACGGTTGCTATAAAATAAATCTATTAAATTAATCGAAAAACTTTATATTATGATGCAAAAAATATTTTAATACTTACAGTTCGTGGCAGCTGCCACTTCGGTTGCCATTGCGGCTGCCACTGCGGCTGACACTACTGCTGCGGGTGCAATAAAAGTAATTAGCTAATTAAGGTGAAAAACTTAAGATTATAAAAAAAAAATTAAATACTTACAAGTTGCTGAGTCTGCTGCTGAGGCTTCTGCTGCTGGTGATTTTGCAACCGACACCATACTTGCTGTAGTTGTAGTTGCTGTAAGGAATAAAAATTAAAAATACGATTCAACTAAAGTTTTTCATACTAAATCACGTCCCCCTTACCACGTGACAGCAAATAAAAAAGAAAATCATATAAATCTTCTATCAATACAAATTCACTATTTGAATTAAGCTTGGAATTTGACGGAAGTGTAGTCTTAATAGACACTCCAAGGTTAGAGTTATTGCCTATATAGACATGTTTACATCATAATAATCATCATCATTATCATCGTTATTATCCAATTAATCTTTACATCCTAAAGTAACATGGAAAGAAACATTTTGTTTCCCCACGTCATGTTACAACGAATAAGAAGGAGTGACATGTTAATCTTCTCTCAATACATGGCATGATCCATGATCAAGCCATGTATTAATAGAAGATTAGCATGTTCCTCTTCCTTATTCGTTTCAATATGACATAGGGAAACAAGATGTTTATTGCCATGTTACTTTAGGATGTAAAGATTAATTTTACTTTAGGATGTAAAGATTAATTGGATAATAACGATGATAATGATGATGATTATTATGATGTAAACATGTCTATATAGGCAATAACTCTAACGTGATATCCGTGTGCTTTAGAGAATACGGACTTTGAATGTCTATTAAAACTACATTTTCGTTTAATATCCCCGCTTAACTCCAATAGCGAATTTCTATTGATAGAAGATTTACATCATTTTATTTTTTATTTTTTACATCTACTGACACCTCTCTAGTCGTATACAGCGATTGTTTATCCTATTCGAAAATCCATGAAGATTGTTATTTTTGGTCCATCTATCTTCCTGTAAGAGATTTGAAGTTTAAAAAAATAGTTTTTAAGTTGTATTTTGGCACAAAAAAAAAAAGATTCTACATGTTTGTAATAATTTTGTAAACATGCTATAATTTTTCACAAATTTTTCCACCTTTATTTCATAAAGGTACTTCTAAAACACTTAAATTTAAGATTATTTTCTAACTTACCTCAACACCTCTTTATTCATGCACCGCGATGTTTTTTTCCCTTCGGAAACCCCGTAAAAATCGTTATTTTCGGTCTATCTGGCGTCCTTTACCAGATAATTCGTATTTTTTAATATTTATGTGTTTAATGTACGCATGGCTATGAAAAATCATTTTTGCATTTTCGTCATTTTGTACGAGACATGATATAATTTTTCACAAAATATTTCCTCTCATTTCTATAAAGATACATTCAAAAAACTCAAATTTAAGTTTATGTTCCAACATAACTCAAGTCCCCTCTATTTGTGCACCACAAAATTTGTTTCCCTTTCGGAAACCCATAAAAATTGTTATTTTCTGTCTATCTTGCTTTCTTCTTAAGATATAAAGTATTTTATAACATTTGTAGATTACATAATATTATTAAAAACCCGTTAAATATTAGCAGCCCGTATGGATCCTTGCATGCAAACTTTTTCTGGCAATCGTTTACGTTACTAAAATGAAAATATGGCATAGTCTACGTGTGTATTATCTGTGTACACACATGCGTAAAACTAATACAGAAGTAACGCATACATGCACACTCACATACACAAGCTACACACGCATACTATGTAATATCTCAAACGCGTAATATCTCAAAATAATGTGATTTTCAATACATAAAAGAGGGGGAAGTCAAAAGTTACTGATTTATTCGCATGATAAACAAAATAATTTACTCACAAGATGAAATGAATTTATCAAAAACATCTTAATTGATCTGTTTTTCAGAAAATGTATAGTACTTGTGCATTGCCCATAAAGGTCGAGTAACGTATAAAGTGCACTGACATAATGCTCATTGAGAATATGTCATTTAAATTACATACACATGTATATACATATATGAACTATAATTTATACTTATTGTTATTATAATTTAATAATAGAGATACATTTATCAGTACCTGATGTATATATGTATTTTATATATATATATATATATATATATATTCTTATATTAAATAGTTGTATGAACAAAATTTAATCCCAGCCCCCCCCCCTCCCTGCACCCCTCCAAACCCCTCAGCTTCCCCACAGCTCCCCCACAGCTCCCTCTCAAATCACGTAGTTAGTTTTCCGATCATTTTTACGTGATTTTCAGCCCAATTTTATTTGGGTTAGCTCCCCACGCTCTACCCCGCTCCTCCACGACTCACTAAAGCTCCCACTCCATCTCCCCCTAACCTCCCCCTCAGCGCCTCCCCATCACCTCATAACTTATGTCACAATAAACACACGCACCCAACTCAATTATGAGTTCATGCATATAAATTAATAATTTGGTCTCACTTCGATTTCTTCCTTCTACATGTATTAAGCATAACATTACAATAACAAATGTTCAATAAAATAACATGAGGGTAATGAAAGTAGCTCTTACTGCCAACATATTGATTTTATAATATACATACATTTATCTTTCTATATTATACAGTTAATTTGTGTGGGTCGTAAGTAATAGCCTACCCCCCCATGTCCCCCACACGTTTTTTCACATCCTTAAAAGTAAGGTAAAAAAAAGGTAAAAATATGATAATTTTTAATGATTTTCTACAGTAAGTCAGACTCGCCATGCCCCGTCTCTCCCATCCACGCCCACCCCGCCCTTTTTTAGTTTTCCCCTTACAGTCCCACCACTACCCCCCTTATTTTAACCGTTGCCCCCACACGTCCTTTCATGCCGCCTCCCCCCCCCCCCCCTCACCCACTGCGCCACCGCATTTTAACCATAGCCGAAGATGGCAGACGTCACTCGAAAGATACATTCTCGCCAAAGTCTCCCGAAAACAGACAAATTATTCTGATTACAGACAATTCCATTCACCTAACACCCCATGATCCTCGAACATTGCCAAAAACAACCAATTGCAGCTGAAGCCGCTACTTCACAGCTCCTCGGAATTATCTGTTTTTCCTGCATAACTTATTTGGCTAAAAGACAGAGGCACAACAATGAAACGCTACTATTACAAATACAACTGATCAAACAGATAGCGGAATACCCGCACGCTTGAGCTCAATACAAAATATGATAAAATATACCTTAAACACCTACAACCAAATAACTAAATAGACTCGCCCGCTTACACTGTTTATTGACAGATCATTTATGTACTAAAAGTGTAAGCAGAGAAGTATATTGGGTTTCGGAATAAGGTACATGGAATATTACCCTGTATTGTACCCTAATAACACTCTATTGCAGGAATCAGGCAGAGAAACCGATTGATGCTTATGATGCAAAAAAAAGCAAGGTGTTTGTCACTGCTCAGATATAGTTTGCTGGACTATAGCGCAATCATGGTTTGTACACGTGTCTTATTTGTCTAATAGAGAGAGACGCAATGATAAAACGTGACCATTAGTAATACTACAGAGAAATCCTTTCACCCAACCCCCTAACATTATGAAACATTGCCAAAAACAACCGATCGCAGCTGAAGCCGCTTCTTTACAGTTACTTGGGATTTTCTGTTTTGCCCGCACGTCTTATTTGGCTAATAGACAGAGCAACAATTAAACATGACCATTGCTAATACAACTGATGAAACAGATAACGGAACACCCGTACGCTCATTTGCTACGGAATAAGAATAAAAAATCACATACACGCCAACAACCAGATAATTAAATAGACTCGCCAGCTTACACTATCTATTAACGGATCATTTATTTACTAAGGGTGTAAGCAGAGAAGTATTTCTGGATTCGGAATAAAGTACATAGAATAATACCCTATAATATACCCTAATAACACCTTATTGGAGGAATCGTGCAGAGCGACCGCTTAATGCACATAATGCAAAAAAACCCAGGTGTATGCAAACCATGATTGCGCTGTAGTCGAGCAAACTATATCTGAGCCATGATAGGCTAAGAACTCCCGATCGAAAACCATGTTTTTTTCATACAAAATATGATTAGCAATATATTTTAGTGTATAATACTTACTATATAGGTATTATATTTTCGATCATGATGTAAATAGACAAAGCTTGCTAAATAGCACATGCTTTTGACAAGGAAGAAAACCAATTAGATTGTAGGGCAAGTGAGCTTTATATTTGGCGGCGGAGAACAAAAAACGTTACTAACCGTAATACCGAAGATGAAACAGATACTGGATAGAAGACGCGTACACTTAAGCTCAATACTTAATTCGAATAAATCAACACCCATGCATCTTAAACCAAGCTACCAAATAAACTCGCCCGATTACAATGTTGATTAATAAATAATTCATCTACTAATTCAAAATAATTTCAAATAAAAGCATGAATATGAATCTCTAGCTCCTTTAACCGAATAACTTAATATTCTTTAACCTAACATGCGAAGGGAGAACAAATAACCAAAGTCAAAACTATTTATTGTTATTAATAATTAGGTTATTGGAAGAGTAGGGACATCATAATTATTTCAGAAGTAATTATAGAGTCGTGTATTTTTATTCAGTCGAGAAGAAAGTGGCATAATTGTAGGAAACATTTTTGAAAAAAAGTTGGGTACACATGTATCAAGTAATACTTTTCCGGCGATCAATTTACGTAGATGTGGCTGATTACGCCGAAATTTGTTCGGTAATGGTCCTAGCTTAATATTTGAAATGATAAGACGCAATTAAAATGAAATAATTCATCCATAGAACGTAGTATTTATGAACCAATGATGGAAATTTTTCATATCCATAAAACTTGTTCAAAGAAGTTTTGAAAAAAGTGTAAAAATTCGGAAAATAGTTGATTATTTATTTAAAACTAACGAATAATTAAATTAAAAGATTATATAATTAATGTATAGAAAAGCTGCAACTGAAATGTATATTTAAAGTTTTAAAAAACTTATTAAATTAATTGTTTGATAGTTCATTAATGTAAATCCACAAATATTTAAACAAATTTATAAATAAACAGTAATTTACTATTTAAATTAAGAGTGAGCTAGAAACTGAAATATGGAAGGTAATGCTTAGCTTTCTAGCAAAGGTAGCTCGTAGATAAGTTGACACAGTAAACGGCTTATATACATGAGATCGCGAGTTTCAATCCGGTGGAAAAGGGTTTTTTTTTTAGAAATTGAAAATTCACTTACTTTACATGTTGTTGAAGGGGATAAAAAAGTGAATCATTGATTTATTCCTCTGCATAACGGTCATAAAGAAGTATAATTTCAATTAAACTATTTTATACATGGAAGGATGCTGTCAATGGTTATCTTATATAATTCCAGAGTAATCATGAAAAATACGGAGTTTGGCGCGCGAAGCGTGCAGGGGGCTAGAGCCCCACTAGCATATATATTTATATATACATAGACATACACGCATACACGCATGCACACTCATAATACGTATCCTATACTACATAGACTATAAAAGACGACACAGTTACACACTAGTAGAAGTATTACTTAACTTTAAAGCAGCGTCTTATCTGTAAAGGACATAACTGTATATGGCTTTTAATGCATGCTTATTCCTTAACAGTTAGGACGCTGCTTTATAGTTAAGAAATACTTCCATCAGTGCACTAAAGCTCCGGTACAGCGTATGTAAAACGTAACTGTGGTCTTGGTGTCGTGTTATCTACTCCAATAGCTGCTCTAAAAAGTATTTCCATAATAACTTTTCCACATAAACATTCGTTTTTTCTGTTTTTTAAAAGTTATGTTGCTCTAGAATTATTTCAGAATGATTTTTACTTGTTTGTATTCATATTTGTAACCTGCAGTAATTTTTTTCGAAATTTTTCACCATTTCTGTAGTAAAATATACCAGAAGTTAAGAAAATTAAGGTTATTTTATAATGTTAACTAAAAGCTCTTTATTTGTCCACCTTAATGTTTATTCACCCTTTAGAAAACCTGTAAAAATTGTTATTTTCGGACTATCCTACTTTGCCATTGAAATATAGTGTATATTCTGTTTCTTAAAGGTTATGTTGTTCCAATATTGTTGTGGAATACTTCTTACGCATTTGGATTTATATCTTGAATATGCTGTGATTTTCTTCGGGATTTTTTACCACACTATTACCACGATGTAGACAAAATTAGTAAAATTAAGGTTATATCGCAAAGTCGACTAAAACATCTCTATTTGTCCGCCTCAATGATTTTTCCCTGTGTGAAACCCGTCAAAATTGTCATTTTTCATCTATCTTGCTCCATTTCAATAGATAGCGTATTTTAAATATTGTAAGGTTATGTGTACGCATAACCATTGTAAAATACTTCTACATTTTTGTCATTGGCTACTAGTAATATATTTTTTCGCAAAATTTTCCCCTTAAATTTATAAAGATGCATCTAAAACACTAAAATTTAGGGTTATGTTTCTACATAACTTAGCATCTCCTAATCTGTGCACTGAGATGTTTTTTTTCTCTCTAGGAAGCCCGTGAAGATTGTTATTTTTTGTCTATCTTGCTTCCTTTTCAAGATATAGCGTATTTTCCGATATTTGGAGGTTACGTTATATTATAAAAACCTGTTTAATATTAGCTGTCTGCATGGATTTAACCTGCCTGCAAAAATTTGTTGGCAATTGTTCACTTTATTAAAATAAAAATATTAGGTGGTCTACGTGTGTAATATATGTATACCCATATGCGCACTTACTTACAAAGTACATACACATACATGCACACTCACGTACATGAGCTACACACACATACTACGCTAGTACGTATGTATACATACGTGTACACACACTACACATAGAATACACTACACCCACGGTAATGTTCGTTATACATTCACTATACATATATGGGACGGTCCTTTACAAACCGAAAAACTTTAGACAAAAATTGACCGACACATTTTTGATTTTGCTAAAACTTTTTTGACGAGTATTATATTGATAAAAAGGAGACAGTTTTTTTTTTTTTTTTTACAATATTTTCGACGCTAGAAAAGAAAAAAATTCCACGATTTCGGTGATTTTAGGCTGTAGGAGGAATTTTTAAACATTCATAACTCCGGTACTATTTAAGTTACCGACTATTATTTTTTATTTTAAAGGTAAAAAAAGTAACTTTGAGAAAAGAATCCTTAAAAAAAAAAAAATATGATTAATTCAAGATTGTTATTGAAGATTTAAATGTTTAAATTGATTTTAAACTATTCCCCCCCCCCCCTCTCGTAGCCAGTTATTAGTTATACCATTGTATTCTACGTACAATTTCCTATTAAATATCATTTTTTTTGATGGAGAAATAATTATTACTATTGGAAATAAATTAATTTATGTATTGCGACACGTCTTATTGGCGCGCGGATTCTATCGCACTTCATATTTTCTAGCATCATTTCGTTTTTCTCCATAATATATATGGTTTTTCATAATTATTAGTTTTAAATAGATTTTAATAAACAGATGGTCATAATATTAATGTTTATTTATTAATGTGACTGTAAGACCGATATAAATATTTGTCTTGTTTCAACATTTACAGTCGACAAAAGTATTATTGGTGTTTGCTATGTTATTAATAAATAAAGCTTAACTACTAACTTTCGCATTAGTCATAGCAAACTTGCAACAATGCATATCGTTATTGTCCAATTATAGTCACCTATAACTCAACAGTTAGCCGAATAGAGCCTAGTACCTGCCTAAGCATTATTTACTGCGCCCGCGAGTGTTCATTTCAAATTTATCCGCTCGTGAGTTTGGCCCTGTGTATTCAAGCTAGTGAGCCTATTGGTAAAATGCTGACGAGAATCATCACGATGCCTAAAAAAGTCTCACGTACATTACAAGGCTCAAACATTCGTACTGACTCGTGTTTTAATCCCTTTAAGTTAATTAGTCAATCAAGAAGCAGAAAAGTAAAATTGAGGAACTTGAAAGAAATTTTTGTTGCGCGCATTAAATAAACCTTTAACTACGGAGTTGTAACAACAAAGAATTTGTGTCACCTGTCGTCATCCCATCAAGAACAGCATAGAAGAAATTGATGCTGAGTGCAATAATGATCAAGTTAAAATGGTACGTAACTATATCATATTAAGTGTTCGAGTTCACTCCACTAAATACGCGACTCAATAGCATAACATAGCTAACAACAGCGTTTCTCTCCCTAATTTCTTCAGCCAGTAAACTCCTTACTTATAGTAAAGATATTTGGTAAATAAATTTCCAATATTCCATCAATAACGCTAATAAGGCGTTTTCTCTTATAGCCGGAAAATGAAGATGGATTATCAAAGGAAGAATCATATGTTCAAATTGGTAGTGGAGAAGCTTCGGGCACTTCCGGAGAAATCAAAATAACACTAAATGATCGCGTGGATCATTTAATTAGAGGATTGAGTTTATTAGGATCTTTACCGATTAAAAAACAAAAATTGACGCAAAAAAGGTATTCTACGGAAAAAACAAACAAAATTGAAGAATTGACTAAGAAAAAAGTTTTTAATTGAACTGAAGATGGTCTAGGGGCTGCTTATAACGATGATGATGACACAACAATTCTAAGAACTTTACAAGAAAGTATGACAAGATCATTTATCAAAATACCTCCAGGTCTCTCTCTCTCCCTGAAGAAACAAACTCTTGCGCTTCGGAGCCTACATAATTTTATTGTATTTAACGGTACTTGCCACGAGAAGAAGAAGAGTAGACACTCCGAGCGACGAGCACATGGACTCCA
Organism: Copidosoma aretas; assembly: GCA_030522625.1. Classification (NCBI taxonomy): domain Eukaryota; kingdom Metazoa; phylum Arthropoda; class Insecta; order Hymenoptera; family Encyrtidae; genus Copidosoma; species Copidosoma aretas. The sequence continues at coordinate 48,717 of JAPYYV010000055.1, read as the reverse complement.
GGACGACCTGTACGCACGCACCAGCACCTCAATTATGTATGTATATATATATGTGTGTGTGTATATCTATACATATAGGCTCGCGCTGGGACCGTACGTATAAGTGTGGGTTGAATGCGAGTACAAATGTATAGATCCAGGCCGCATACGACCCCAGAGAATAGAGCGGGCGAGCATAGGCATCAGTAAAGTTAGTCCGTAGAGAAGCCAGCAGAGCCAAGAAGCTACCAGAGCAGCCAAGCTAAGAAGTCAGTAGAGAAGACGAGGATCGAGACGTGTAGAGGAATAGACATCAGCAGAGAAAAAGAGAAGGAAGAAGCACAAGCCAGCGAGACGACCACTGGTGCCAACAGTTTGTCCCAAAGCCTCTTCCCGAATGCTCCGCGTTTCTCCGGATATTCGCTGACCGCCATTTTTTATTCGTCTCGAGGACCGCAGCCGAGCCACGGTCCCGAGCCCAGCTGCCTGCCACTACCGAGCCGAGTCAAGAGCCTGAGCCGGGAGCGGAGCCGCGACGACCGGACGACCAGACGAGGAGTTGAAAAACGCTGAGAGGGAAGTCGACGAGCCACCTTCTGTCCGTCCCTTAGCCGTCCGCCTTTGGATCACTGTCCGGGTCGAGTCAGGGTGAGCAGGTGCGTGAGCGCCGCGAGGGGAGAGCTGGGGAACGAGGGCACATTCAGGTGCCTGCGAGAGGGGAACAGAGCGAACCGAGCTGCACGTCAGAGGCGAGACGCACACCCTAGGCGTTGACGTCACCGAGGCCGAACGAGCGCTTAGGTAGGAGAGAGTGAGAGGGACACAGAGGGAGATTGAGAGTATTGACAAGTACGAAAAGACAGTAGTGCCGAGCGTCTCTGCCGGGGAGTTAGGATCATGGAAGGGAGGGAATTTATGAGTACGATCGCCGAGGGAAGGGCACGAACCCATTCAGCTCCTGTACGTTGATCAACTTCCTTGAACGCGCAGAGCAAGCCAGGAGTGTGAATACGTGTATGTAGGTAATAAGTAGAGTGAGAGAGAGAGCGTGGCGTAGTAGTTGGTTAGCAAGTAGAGAGTATTGGTTTTGGATCGCGGGTGCTGGCCGGGTGCGCGTCGATCACTGATCGTCCCACCGTCACGAGACCGATCCCGATCCCCATCCCGTCACATAGAACAATCACCCAGATCTTGAGCCGAATATCATTTTGTATTAGGCGATTAAAACTTTTTGTTGTCACACATTAATTTTTAATAAATAGGGCTTGCCGGCCTCAAGTTTCAGTTTTCGGAGAGAGTCTTTGGATAGAATAGCTTCTCTAATTTTCCCTACTTTTTATCACGCGCTTGCCATCCCGAGTAAACGAGCTATAGTGACCGGAGCTTTTGTTTGAAACGAGAGAGAGAGAAAGAGCAGCGCTCAGGTAAGAAAAGAATTTTTATAAGTAGAAGGTTTCTGGACGGCTGCTTTTGTCGGCCGAAAATCATTCTATCATAAAAGTTTTAGTACCACACAAGACCGTACTCATAAGATTAAAATTTCTACCATTTTCGAACGCTGATCTGACACCAAAATTCAGCTTAATTTTCCTACTGCTACTCGCCACATGGTATCTATTGCCAAAAATATTGCGAAGGAGAAAGGAATATTAAGCGATCCAAACCCTAAAAGCCATCCATCATTAGAAGTAGATATTATCAACACTATAACTACCGTCTATCAGTCTGATTATTATACTCAAATAATGCCAGGCAAACAAGATTACGTCTCTGTTATAGTAGGTGGAAAAAAATCACAGATTCAAAAGTGCTTTTTTTTAAATAATATAAAGGAATTATATGAATCTTCAAAAATCAATTATTCAACAATGAAATGCAGTTTTTTGAAACTCGCTAGTTTACGACCGAAACATTGTGTATTGACAGGATAGAGTGGTATTCATTCAGTTTGTGCATATCCAACACATGAAAATGTAAAATTAATAATGGATGGAGCAAATTCAAAATCAATTAAAGCTGATGCACAATGATCAATCAAAAATATTTATGATTGCCTCGATCGTATGATGTGTAATATGCGATATACTGACTGTTTTTTGGGATCATGTGCTAAGTGCCCTGGTGCGAGTAATATCATTAAGCAGTTAGAACAGAATTTTGAAGAAAAATTGATCGGCAATATCAAGTCTAAACAGTGGGTTACAATTGAAAGAATTTCATTCAAAACCTTGGTATCGAATGTTGATGAATTTTTAGAATGTTTGAGTAATAGTTTGAAAAAATTATTGCTGCATTCATTCTTAGTCGATAATCAAAGTGAATTTTTAAATAAAAAAAAAAAACAATTAACGAAAAATAAATGCATTGTAATTTGTGATTTTTCTAAAAACTTTGCCTTTATAATTCTAAATTTTGTTCAAGGAATACATTGCAATAATGACCAGGTAACAATACATCCCTTTTAAATATATTATAAAGAGGACAAAGATTAGTTAAAAATGAAAAGTATTGTTCCTATTTCTGAATGTTTACGTCACTATACTATTGCGGTTCATCTATTTCAGAGACAACTCGTGCAATTTATCAAAATGAATTCGAAAGGTATACATAAGTTAATATATTTTTTAGATGGTGCAAGCGGACAATATAAGAACAAAAAAAATGTTATAAATATTACTTATCTTATGAATTATTTTAAAATAGCAGCTGAGTGGCACTTTTTTCCAACCGTACATGGTAAAGGACCATCTGACGGAATAGGTGGAACATTAAAACTACTTGCTGCTATAGCTAGTCTCCAAAGAGTAAATAATCCGATCCACACCCCGGAAGAGTAGTTTCATTGGCTGTCTGAAGCTCTACCAAATATAACGTTTCGCTATTTAACTAATTATGATTATGAAGAGGAAGAAAAACGATTATCAACGCGTTTTCGAAAAGCAATAAATATAAAAGGCACGTTAATGTATCATTGTATAGTTCAAATCTCTCTTCAATAATTGGATGCAAAGCAATTCTCATTAAATGAAAAGAAAACTATCGTGGAAATTTTTGATAAAATAATAGTATACGCGTGTAGTATAAAAGTAAATGTAAATATTTTACAATGCTACTTAGAACGAAGTACTTATTCACTAATGATGATGTATTCAAATCATGATAAATAACACTATTCAATTGCTACAATAATGTATGTTATTTACTAACTTTTTTATTTCATTATGCTTTAGGTCAATTATGCTAACAAATATTGTTTAACTGAAGATGTCAAATAATAATTTATAAAACAGAAAGAGAAGATGTAGGGCATATAAGGCGTGCGATAGAATCCGCGTGCCGATGAGACGTGCCACACTACATAAATTGATTTATTTCCAATAGTAACAATAAATTTTACACCGAAAAAAAGTAGTTTTTGATAGAAAATTTGACGTTAAATACGATGGTATCACTAAAAACTTGCTTCAAGGGAGGGAGGCGATAGGTACAAATCATTTTCAACATTTCAATCGTTGATAACAATTTTAAATTATTAATAGTTTTTCTTAAAATTATTTTTTTCTCAAAGCTTATTCTTTTACCTTTAAAATGAAAAAAATACAGTCTGTAGCTTAAATAGTACCGGAGTTATGAATGTTACGAAATTCCTTCCACAGCCAAAAATCACCGAAATCGCGGAATTTCAATCTTTTATAGCGTCCAAAATATTTAAAAAAAATAAAAATTCGTGTTTTTTTTTCAATATAGAATCTGTAAAAAAAGTTTCAGCAAAACAAAAAATGTGTTGGTAAAAGATGTTCGGTTTGTAAAAGAATGTCTCATACATGTGACGAGATCCGAAGGTGACCTGTGAGACTCGAGCGTCACCTAGTCCCAGTATATATATGTTTGTACGTACGTACGTGGGTACGTAAGTTTCATCCGTTTTGGTCTTCAACCAAGGCGCCCCTAAAGAAGTTCTCAGTTCAAATAAAAATTTATTTAAGTACATATTTTTATGATACCTTAGGCTTGAAAAAAATACCGATTTTTTATCATTTTTTTCTTAATATCTGTTCTTTGTGATCAGAGAAATCGTCCTACTCCACATAAGTAAAATTTTCGCTTTTTTATAACATTTTGGGTATATCACCGTTACGGTAAAGGCATATGGTAGAAATTTTTAAGAGCATAAACAGTGGGTAGTCAGACATATCGCACTAAGATATCTGTGGGTAGTAGCAGTAGCCACGACTTCGTGGAAGTGACAAACTCCCGCAAATGCTATACAGGCAGCACTATAGTAGTGTACATTTACTGCTTTGCGTGGTCTGTGGTTCGTATCAGGTCAAGCAATGACTTTACGGTGGTAGCGAATTGGCATCACGCGTCGCAGGCTGCATTCACGATTTTGCTGTAGTACACTCTTACATGTAGCAATGTAAGCTGCTGTTGCCCATAGTTTTTTCAGTGTAGTAACTTAAAAATTGAGCTGTTTGAGCCATTTTTCCTTCTTTAATTGCAAGAATCTTCTTAGCATTTTCGAGCTTCTCACAAAGTACATCACTATTTTTTATATAGTTGAAATTACCTGATTATAAATCGAATCCATGATGGCAAATCTCAAACCATGAATTTTCAAGTTTGTGCTATTTAGTCAATGTGCGCTAAGAAAATGGTGGCTTACAAAGAAATACTTCTTTGTCTCTTCAAGCGGTACACAATTTTTTCCAGACTATTCAAAGCCCTGCATTTGACTGCATACTCCTTCGCGACAAAAACTGAGCCAAGTGCTATTTTTATTTTTGCAAACTTTTCTAAGTAAGTTTTTTGAGTCAGTAATAATAGGAATATACTATACCATCAAATAGTGCGAAATGAGGCAGTTAGCGGATGAGGTTCCTGCAAAATCCGTATGTGCTTTAAACTTTAATACTCTAATCGTATGCCAACTGGCCCACTTTTTGAAGCTTTATTTCGATTTTAGCAGTCCATCACAATCAGATGCATACATACAATATAATAAAATATTTTTTATTGGGCATAAAGTTCGATTATTTATCGTACTAAGCAGATCTTAAATCAGTGGACATATTGTACAGCATTGAGATATGATGTTGGCTGATATCGACATTAAGATTCCCATATGTATAATAGTGTTAATTTAAGGAGAAAGTCATCTCTGATTTTATATTGCTTGGTCACACTTGCATTCTTGCCCGGATGATCATTGATATTTGATTTGAATTTTAAGATGATGAAACGATGCTTCTTTTATAAAATGGCCATTTTTTCTGTCCAGACATGCGTCGAAGTTTTTGGGTGAAAATGACACTTATGTAACTCCTCACTGCAATAACTCATAGATACTACTTGTTTTTATGCAAATACATAGAGTAAATGAAATTTTTGTCCGTTAGATGCAGTCATATAAAGCATGAGCCCGTCATTTTAAGTTAAAATGTGCATGTACTATTTTTGAGCATCTTCTACAGGTACGGTAGTGATTGCATTTACGTCATCTCTCAATGTCGAAGGAATCTATACTTGTTTGGCGTTGATAGCAACTTTAAGATAATTTTCAGCAAATCCAACTATTCTACTTAAAGTTATCGACACCTCAAAATAGAAATTATCCTTGATGATTGCTTTTTTTTTCAATACCCATCGAACGAGCATTTTCAAGCATCAAACTCTGACATGCAGAACAATCTATTTCACATAACATCAACGTAGTCAAACCTACATTTCTACACTTAATAATTTTAATACGACTCAGTGAACATCTCATTTTCTTCAATAGATGGTTAATGATATAATTAAACAATTTTGTACTCAACAGAGAGCCATATTTCTCAGTTGTGATACGTCTGGAAATACGTAGAGAACAGCAAGATGGTAAAAAAATCAACCTTGATTATATTGGGATGCGAATCCCGTAACTGTTCTTAAATGCGTATGTAATTTAGGTCTAGTGCGCCTACAACTCATAGTCTGCAACGAATGCATCAAATACGATACCTGATTGAATGATGATAATTGCTTTCATCGCTAGTTCTACTTTGCCCTTTTAGAAAGTTTATCTGCGTGTAAAGTTGTTAGATCAGCTGAGGTCAATTTTTCTAAAAAATCTCGTGGAGTCTATTAGTGGTATGCAATATTTTTATATTTAGCAGGCATACGTCAGTCATATCCCTAGATAAGGCACTGTTTAACTGCGTAATGATATTCAATGACATTTTCAATGCATAACAAGATATTGTGAGAGTTTTTTTCGCATTCGATGATACAAAAGTGTTGACTGCTTCTATGATGAATAAATGCTTAAGTTTCAAAACCTATGCAAAAGTGTAATGTAAACCTTCCCGTGATATTTTGACAAGGAAAAGATAATTATTTAAAGCATATTAACAATTAACATGCAATTACCGATGTGACTTATAAGAAATTCAAAAAATTTTATGGCAAACGTTAGAGAGTTGGGAAAATCTGATTTGTCGTAATGGATGATGACAGAGACCTATAAAATTTTTGATGGTAAAAAGAATGGACTGTCTTGGTATGGATGATTCTCTTACTTAATAAGATTGCCTTATGTTAGCCACCAACCAGTCAACATAGACGCTTTTGATAAAGAAAAATGTTTTTGACGAATTAAAAAAACAAAAGAATGTATCGGTCTCAAGCATGAGTTGCCTAAAGGAGGTGCTTTTAAAAGCTTCTTTGTAATATTTTAAGCCTATTACTCATTCCCTTTGTAAGATCATCGGTGAAGCCAAAACGGAAAGTAGTACACCACAGAGATTTAAATATTTGCCTGGAACGACTATCAAGTCCGTTAAAGAAAGAAAATACTACTACATTTTCACTACAGCGACCATTTTCAACCCACTTTCTGGTGGAACATTCGCGAACTATACGCGTAGGATAGAGTTACCGCGATTTCTCCAGATTATCGGCTCACACGCAGTTATTAATAAATACTACGTGTGAGAGGACGGGTTTGTAGTCAAGTTTTAAATAAGCAGAAGCTTGTAATTACAAAATTTATATTTGTTTTTAATGTAATATTTAAGTCGTCTATCGGATGGATAACTTGCCACAGCCATAGGACTGGGACTTCATGTGATGGATCTATTTGTTGAAATGCTTACGAGAATAATAATAACTAAAAAATTTGTTTTCTTCACATTCCAAAATAATACTTTTACCATTCCTCTGCGTTCTTCTGCAAATATTATTAGTAATCAAAATAATATTAACAATAAAATATATAAAGTATATTATATAAGAAACCTGCAAGTCACCTGCGATTTGGGTTTGGTTGAATAAAATTAACTTACTCGTATTCTAAATTTGAGAATAACAAATATCCACGTTTATTAATTACAATTTTTATGTGGTAATTCTATTTCAAAATTGCATGAATCAAATCTTCGTGCACTATTAGATTTAAAGGCGTATATAACGTAATTAACGATTTCACCGATAAATAGAAAGAGTATGATATTATCTTTGTATAAGTAGGATATAAAACTTTCCGTTTCTGGTAGTCTATCGCCTGCTAGGTACGGCGGCCTGGACGAATAGTGATAATACCAAGATCGGAAGTTCACCCCGTGGATATGGATCGAATCGAAGGGTTAAAGGACGAATTTTTTGTCTAGTCCTACAATTTTTATCTTTTGCCGTTTATAATTTTTTAATAATCATTGGTATAACGCGTTTGTCGGATAAGTCACGGATTATCACCACAGGGTGAGATAATCGTTTGTGACATTTATCTTTTTCTTGATCTGAGTCGTAATCAAAAATCAAATTTTTATTTAAATAAATTTTAACTTTAGGAGTGCGTATGATATAAAACGATTATGAGAAGAGACCAACGTGTCAGTAGGTAAGGGTTGAGTACGCTACTAGTAATTTCCCCACTTTGCGAATAATTTGTTAAAATAAATTTTATTCACTGATCAAAAAATACATAAGCGAACATAGCATAAATGTTGTATGACACTAGTCAAACTTTATATTTCCCGCGGAACATTACAAAAAACGAGACATAAATCATAGTAAATGATCTACTTTGGATTTCTGTATTATCTACCGTCGCACGGTATCCCAGCTTACCAACTGAAGCTGTAATATTTTTATCTATCGCAAATCATTACAGTACCAAGCATCGGGTATGGTTAGTATTGCTATCCACACAAAGAATGTGAGTCGTCTTTTAAAACGGGGCGTCTTTGGGGTCACCACGTTGTCACGGTAGATCCGGACTTGTCTCTTGGGGGCTTCGCCCGAAAATGTAGGTCTGTGTTCTCGAAATCCCTCGTTAATTCTACTTACTCTGCTGGTGCTTTTCCTCCGACCTCGATTTTGCTACATTTGCTCTCAAGTAGATACTTCGTACCAGGTCACAAGTTGGTGCGTTCTCCGTCTCCTTGAGCGTTTTCACCGGTGGATCTCCAGTAACTACTGGGTACCATGTTGCGGGTGCTTTACTCTTACTCTTTGCCGTGGACAGGGGGTTAAATGGGCTCTGCGTCAATTTGCCGATGATGAGTCTCAATGAAAAGGGTACTTCTGTGTACTTCAGCTTCAATGCACCGAGTTAGAGTCCCCGAACAGAACTGAGCTGACTGGCTCTTTTCACCTCTTTTATGCCTATGCACGTGCAACTGAACTGTGTGAGCTATCGTTTTCCTGCCTTCTCAATCCAGCAGTTACATGGAAGGTTTATATTTTCGCACGCAATTCTTTCGTTTAAATTCAAAATTCGTTTGGCTTGTTTGATACAGATTCTTGTGTTTTTTTGAAATAATAACTATAATGGAAAAATAATATAATTTGGTATAAAAGGTCCTGTTGCATTATTCCCCATCAAATTTATAAGTAATGACTCACTTTATGAATAAATTTGAAAAGCAAACGATATTTGAGTCAAATAAATACAAGTGTAGTATAGTTTCATAAGGGCTTATTCGTTTTTTTGCATATATTTTTAGAGAATTTTTCTTGTTTGTTTAGATAGGTTTGATTATTGTTTAATGTTGATAAAAGGCTTTATTTTAAATTTTTGTTTCTTTCTTAATCCTTGTGTTCACCTAAAAGTCCGAAGGAATCTTTTTTTTATTTAGAGTTGTTTGGGAAGAAACGACTACTATTGATTAAATTTTAGGTTTCTGTTTTCGAGTAAATATGGTTGTTTGAACAGGAGGCAGCTTAGGGGTGTAAATTAGTGAAGCAGAGTGTATATTCTGGGATGGGGGTTTAGTTAAGTGGGGTATGGTACGGATGGGTGGTGGTCCAAAATGTGGTGTTAAGAGCACCTCGAAGCTTCTTTGGAGTGTAATTGTAAGATTGTGTTTGGGTGGAGGAATTTCGTATAAGGTGGTAGGTATGTGGAGGAGGTGGCAGGGTATCGTCAGGAGAAGTGACTCCTTTTCGGCGTTGGTGCCTGCATCCTTATAGGGTTAAGTAGCCCCTGAAAACATCTTCCCGTCATCTGTAGTCGGTCTTTTCGTATTGGGTGAAACTTATCATTTTTTTTTCTTCTTTTTTTTGCTTTGCGTTAGCGTATACGTCGTGAGTCTGCCCTTTTACCTATCTATTTGTATTACATGATATGAAAGGTTTTTATACTACGTTTAAAGAAACGTAAATATTACTAGTCTGATGATAGAGGGTTTGAAATATTCGGATAATACATACGGCTCATAATATTTCTTTGTACTTGCATGCTTCTCTATTTCATAGGAAGGTGTTCAGGTTCTTCGATTGGTTCCTCATTTGTGATTTGGATGTAATCGTCATCTGAATCCATGGGTGGGTATGGTTAGGGTAAAAACGTTTTTTCTGGTTACCTTTTTTCTAACCGTTATTTTTGTTGTGCTTGCTTGATAAGGTCTTTTAATCGGGCTTTTGCACGCTTAATCTTTCGACCTTGTCTTTGGCACTGTCGTCGCTTTATCTCTGACATCGCGTTCAAAATATGAAAGTAATTCATTTTCATTAAAAGTGCCTCTTGTTTTGTTGTTTGAATCTTTTAATATGATAGTTGAATTATTGATGATTTTTTAATAACGTATGGGCCTTTGTATAGTGGTAGGAGCATAGCAATGAAACTGCTATCACTGAATGAGAGAGGATTTGCCTTAAATAACCCCTTTTGTCCCAGCGCATAATTAGTAAAATGTTTTATGCAATTGTGCTTCTTGGCCCGCTTATTCTCTTTTTTTTCTATGTTGGATACAGCCAGTTGGATTCTTTGTTCATAAGTTAGTCAAGGGGTTTTCTGGGTCTTGATGTGTGATTGCCAAAATTAAGATGGTACTTCATCTATTTCAGAATGGGAATTCAGTAGTTTTATGAAAACTTTTCTTGTTTCATTCTTGATTCATTCTTGGATCAATGGTATCAACTTGCTAAATCCTTGTGTCTTAATGGTACCAGTACACGAAAAATACGGCTGAGTTATTGATTAACCCTCTCGACTATGTTGCTTTGTGGGTGTCTAATTGCAGAAAAACATGTTATTATTGTTCGTCTAGCAGCGTGTATCACTATTTTTTTTAATTGAATTGTGTTCCGTGGTCAGATTGAATACGTGTTCATTTACCGTATTTTTGAATTTAATCTTTTAAAAGTTTATTCATCGATGTATGTGTATTTGCTCGGAAAATCAGGTATAGTGTGACGAATTTTGTAAATACATCAACAACAACGAGTATAAGTTTAACTCCCCTTTTTAAGGTGGGCATTGGTCCAAAGAGATCTATAGAGATGAGATCATACGGTTCGTTGGGTATAGTGGGTCGTGTCTCGAAACGTGTGCCCGTGTTATAAACTTTTTTTTTGACATATGCCACAAGTCTTTAAAATTTTTGCGGAAAATGTTTGTAGATCATTGTACGCGCAATCTTCCGCTAATAATTAAATGCATTGGACAACGCCGATATGACCATGTAACTCATGCATTTTTATAATCAATTTATTAGCGATATCGCTTTGTAACATGATTCATGTAGGCAAGGCTACTCGCACTCAAACAGGCTACTCTATGCTGCTCGCACACAAACAGAATCGCGTCTCTGCCAAGGACAATTGAAAGATTTAATTAGTGTAACAGAATGCTTTTGAAATAGTTGATAAAACGGAGGCATAAATATCAGTAACAAATTTGAGACAACAAAATTGTAGATGCAGAGTGAAGGACTCCATACCATAACATAAACATTAACCTTACTCTTGTGACAAACTTTGTCCCATGTCAAAGCGAAAACGAAAGATTTATTATACATTTTAAATCCTCTTTTTAAAAATTTTATTAATTAAAAAAATATGATAGACTACGAGCTGAATCAGCACTAAGTTAGCTGTGCAATAATGACAAAATGACAATAGTTTTACTGCATCTTGTAATATTTAGTTCGTTTCTTAATTGTTCAAGAATTTGAGATATATTTTTATCTTGTTGTTGTGACGTATGTATTTGTTTTATCTGTTGTATCATATTTTTATCTGGTTCCCGTGTAGGCATAAAAAAATGTGACGGTCAATAGATTCATAATTTTGTTCGATTCCGTGACGGCTAAGTGTATCCGCAGCGATATTTTCACTCCCTTTCATGTGTTTGATTTCGTAATCATATTTTTCAATTGATAGGATACAACATGTTGATTGTAAGCTTCAAAATCTACACGTCATGAGATACAATAATAGATGGAGATTCTATTTCATGTGGATTTTAGTGCCTGGAAAAAATGATCCTAATTGATGTAGAGTCTATACTATAGATAGTAACTCTAGCTCTGTTGTGAAATTATTTCTTTTTGCGGGTTTTACCATTTGACTTGCCATGTACACGGTTTGTTTATGGTTTTCGTTGTCGTTTTTACATGATATGACTTTTAAAGCGGTATTACCTGCGTCGGTATATAGCATAAAAGGTTTGTTTAATTTAGGGTTATTGAATTGACCCCCCTTTGTTTCCAATTTTGTTTAATAATATATTAACTTAAGTTAAGGCTCCATTTCGTACCGAACTTTGATTAAAAATTTTTCGCAGAACGTGACAAGTCTATGGAATCTCTTGACTTCTTTTATGTTTCGCGGTATCGGAAAGTTTTGAATTTTTTTAATTTTATTAGGGTCGGGCTTAACTCTGTTTAGTGTTATAGTTTGCCCCACAAATTTTACTTTTTCGCGACAGAATTAGATTTTTTCGAAATTGATGGTAATGTTTTCGTTGGAGACTTTTTCAAAGAGTATATTTAGATGTTACAGGTGTTCATCGAAGAAAGATAATACGACCGAAAGGTTGTCTACCAAATCAATGACAAATTCGCGTACTTCGTTTAATGAAAAGTGAGATGCCCCAGTTAATGAGGCACTACCTATTTTCAAGCCGAATGGGACAACCTTAAATTGCTTAGTCCATTTTCTACATCAAAACGCAGTATATTTTCTTTTACTTTGATCCAGAAGGATTTGCCAAAAATCTGGCAGTTAAATCTAAGCTACTCATGACTTCTATACTGCATTTTCTTAAAATCTTATCAATATTTTCTGGTCCATCGTGATCACTAAGGCCACGGACACATGAAACGGGAATGATGCAGCGTGACGTGCGCGGCACCCATTTTAGCCTGCGAGAGCGAGAGAGAGGTCCGTGATGTCGTATTGCCGCGCACCTCTCGCTTGCTCTTGCAGGCTTAAATGAGTGCCGCGTGCGTCACGCTGTAGCGTTCCTGCCCCATGTGTCTGCGGCCTAAGGAGTGGTTTATTAATTTTTCGTGCCTGAAGACATATTCTCAGTGAACCATTTGATTTTATCACGATTGTAAGTTGGTTTACGTATACGCTATCTGATGGTTCGATGATGTCTAATTAAGGCATCCATTATATTTCAACGTCGAATTTTCCCTTTATTTTCGCAGATATGGGATGAGGACGTAGAACATATGGCGCTTTGTTGGTGACACAAAGTGAATATATGTAGGATTTAGAACGGCCGGGTTGTTTTTTAAAGAAATGGTGGTAGTTTTTTATAAATTTATTACACTTATCACCTTGAGTCTCGTTAATTATTGAGTATTTGGAACTTTTAAAATATTTCTTTATCATACATATTTAAATCTGCATCCAGGGCCTCATCGTTAACAATATTTTGATACTCTCATTTATTGTCTGGTTTAGTGATTAGTTCAACGCTTGTTATTTCATTTACACTACCTTAAATCGTAACAGTTTTTTTATTATTGGGAAAGTAAAAAGCTATTTGGTTAGTATGTAAGTTAATGGTCGTTTTAAAATAAGTTCAAAAATCAATACCGATAGTGCATTGCCGGATTAATTTGGGTATAATTAAGAAATCTATTTTTTTTGTCGTTCAGACTTTTACTGTTTCAATGAATTCTTTTTTCACTCGTAACGATTTTTCTCCCGTGAACTCACATAATTGAGATTCAACTACCGGTAGTGTTGGGTATTTTTTCTTGAATACTGAGTTTATGACGTATGTCTGTTCTGAGATGCACGTTATTTTACTTCCCGTGTCAACTAACACTTTTATTTTTATTTCGTCTAAAAATATTCTTATCTCTGGACATTATGTTATTTTTTTTGGCCTATTTTGAGGTTTCTCTAAAGTGGTCTGACAATAGTATTGAAAAATGGCATGTAAGAGTAACTTATGTGATTTTTTTGATTTTTTAGAAGGGTTGGAGGTATCAGTTTCATCACCATTTTCTCGATCGGTAAAGTCAACATCTTCAAGTATTTTCTCATCAGCTTCAACATTAGAAAAAATTTCGGCATCGTCAATTAAACTAGGTACTTTATTCAATATGTTTACTAATTTTTTTCCCTTGCATATGGAAGGGAAAGGGTAGTCTTGACTACAGAAGCAATGGATAAACGTTGAAATACTTTTAAAATTTTCATGAATGAATGATTAAGGGTCATAAATTGCAGTATTAACTTGGAGCCACCCTGGTGTTTTAAAATAAATATTTGTTTTATCATAGCCTAATTGCGTTAACAGTACCAGAAGATCAGTATCTTCACCGATTATAACAATATTTTGACGTAGAGATTCCTCAAGAGCTTTTTCAATTATAAGATAGTCCGCATCATCGACATCACAATCAATTCGAAATCCAGCGCCGTGAAAACTCTCTCCAAGGAGTTTATTAGATAAGATATGATTTATTTCTGTCGTTGATCAAAAATTTGTCTTAAGCAGCGAAGATCAAGGTGCTTCAATCAAAGATAATTTCTCGACTCATATCTTTCGTCTGCCGTCTCAATCGTTAAGAGGTTTTAGTATATAAACTACTGCTTTCTGGGAACCTGTCAAAAACGATTATACTATTAAGCTTGCAATTTATTTTAATTTAATCGCAGTATGGATCGTCAACACCACCAAATATAATTTTTTTTTGCTATGCTACTTTATGTAAAAGAAATCTGCCGTCTACAACATTTGAATAATTTTCTATAGCAAACTCTTGGGGCAACGGAATAAGCATGTCATATAATTATGATTTTGAAATTCTTATCAAACACCCTTTGTTAAGAATACTTAAGGGATATGGTGCTAGCTTGAAACATAAGTATACTTGTAAGTCTTTCTGACTTTTTATGAGCATACAAATTCGTTGAATGAGTAAGGTAGGATTTATTATAGGACCTCCCCCGTCTAGTGTTATACTTTTCGCTGCTGATAGCGGCAGTACCTTTTTTTTTTGAAACTTCAGTTGATCAAAAGATTTTTCAACACGTTGTCTCAATAAGGGGTAGCTCCATTACTTTGACTCGATTCTCAAAAGATTAATGACAATCGATTGATGTATCTCCTGTAACACCAGCACTTATACTCATAATGACGTTGCTGTTCAAAAAGGGATCGTGATTGTAAAAATATTCTTCCAGTTTTTCCGTGTCTTTAATGTCTCTAGTTAAACGAGCTGGCCTAGAGTTTACATGCTGCTCAGATCTTACTGGATAAGCATCGCAAAACTAAAATATACAGTCACTTATTTTGACGAAAACCGGCGTACCTAATACCCACTGAGAAATAACACTGGACGTCAGGCCTCTGCCACGTGTCAAGCTGCCTTAAATATTCATAAGTCTCATTAAATACATTTCGATACAAATGTCTGTTGGGATGCCACATGACGGATTGTCTGTTATTCTAATGGCAAAGTATCCTTTATTAGTATATAAATCGTACTCTTGATGGTTCATTGCATTTTTAAACATTGCATATCACTAAATATAACCGTGCTGATTCTGTGGTGATGAATACAAAAGTCAAAGTATGGTTTCATATTTTGTACATATTCAAAGTGTTAATTCCAGTCTCCTGTGCGATCAGCTTTTAGAAAGTTTTTAAGTAATGCAATCATGTGTAAATAATAAATCAATAACTGAGCTACTGCACCCCTACTTTCCAGAATCTGTTAACGAGCATTGTATACAGGAAACAGTTTCACTATAATCGGGTCTGTTCCGATTTCTAAAAGTCAATTTTCAAACGCATTAATTCGGGAATTCAGAATAGTGGTATCGTTTCCCGTGATATTTAGTTGTGATATTACTATTTTATTTGTAAGCGCGAGCTGCGCAAGCGTATGCGTGTCCAGATAATATTTTGTTTGTTGATTTTTCAGCGTAAATTTAGCACAGAACCTCTTGCAAGCCACTTCCGGACATAGTGTGTCCAATTGATCCCAAAGTGACTATATCATTTAAAAGCTTCCTAGGTTAAAGATAATTGTGCTCAACTTATGTTTTATACAAATCATGATTTCATATGCTCTATTATATAAAGAAAGATCAAATGTAAACACTTGATGATTTTGTCCCAAATGTATTGCTTTTCTGTAAGCATCAAGCAACAATGTATGAATTGTATTATGACTGTTTGCTAGATTGTTAATAAATGGTAGAATTCTTATTATACTCTTTCGTACGGCAGATTTTTTGACTCAGCTTCAAGAAATCCATGCAAGCCCATTACATCGGGCTTACAAACCTTACCATACAGGCACATCAGTTCCGTCGGTCGCATTTAATTCTTTTCACACTTTAATTGATTCTAGGTAAAGTACTATGACCTTCAAGAAAGCTTTGTAGCGGCTGTGCTCGTACATTTTCAAGTCAAATTTACATAGCAGGGCCATTTTTGCAGCCGTCGGCATTCCTTTCAAGCGAGAGATCGATGAGCCAACCGACACCTCCCGTTTTGGAGTACTTTTTTATGTTCATCCCATGACATGTATAGTGCCATGTCTACTTAAAGTGATTGTATCATGATCAGCGTTGTCTCCAACTAATTGGACGTACCCGTGGCCATCTCAAAATTTATCATCTTCTTTTAGAACCGATGCCTGGTAAAAAGTGGTCTTATTATACAAAGCGGCAAATCCTATTAGGCTTAAAATTTGTAACAGTTCTTTGGACCCATATTTTTTATGAAACGTTGCCGATCATCCAACTAACAAGGGCGAAAAAAAGATCGAGGTCACGTTGCATCAATAATTGAGTAAGCAATGCCTAAAACTTTTCTCTGGGTTGTCCTAGTATTCTTTTTGTCTTGAGGTATAATGAGGTCTGAAAACAGCTTTAATGTTTTGGAAATATCGGTTTCTATACGTGAGTTGCATTCATCTACCGACGGATGTGTCATTGTATCGTAAACTACACCCAGTATATTACTGAGAATTATTTTTGCGGCACACGAAATTATTTTCTAACGCTCACAAGCTTCGTCATCCAGCTTTTGGTAGTACGTCTGGTCTGTTAACAATTGAGACATGCCCGTCTTTAAAAATAACACTATGGGCCTATCTTTAGAAGGCTGAATAGAAGTGGCGTTTCCATATACTTTGTACAGTTTACCTCGCAATACTCTTATGTTTGGTCAAGTTTCGAACCTCAATTCACGTGAAATGTTGTTCATTAAAACCTGACATTCTTCACTGTGCGCAGCTATGTAACCACACACATTTGACAAAGTAGAAGAAACAGTATCGTTAGCAACACGCAACGTGAAGTCACTGCCCGTCTGAATCTTTTATTAGAGGAAACGCCATAACGAGCGTTACAAGCATTTAAGTCGTTAACAGAACAAATTATGTGTAATATTTCTAATTTAGTTTTGTCGTCACTGTTTTGTGATTTCGCAATCAAAAAATCCCTAAAGTTATTCTCTTTTACGAAGCTAACTGATTGTCTACGAGCAGCAGTTAATTTTGTTCGCGAAAAAATAAGAGAACCTGACGCGTCCGCGGTACAGTAAAAGCAGTTCTTACCGAAAGAAAAAGTTTCTCACCTTCGTCGTATAGAAACTTTTATATTTGCCACTTCTATTGTTGTTTATGAGCGAGTCGAGCCATAAGGTTTAGAACAGTTGTCATGAACCTAGATCAACGAGCGACTTTAAAGTAAACTATCTTTTCCATGGTTCAAAAGCCGGATACTTTGTATGAAACGCTGAATTGTCAGAAATTTCAGAGTGACAACGACGTCACTTAATAAAAAATCTTTTTGGCACAGAATGGACTTTGTACTCCACTCGTCCATATCCTCTTCCATGACTTAATCAAATTCTGTAAACAGACAATAAATTTAATCAAAAATTCTTATTGGACAGTGTCATAATAAATGATTAATGATAAGTTCATATCGCATCACCAATTATACTTTGATCAATGAAGTTTGCAACAGAATAGCGTACGAGAATCTAAAAACATAAAAAAGTAATATTATATTCCGATAAAATAGTATTTATGGTTAGGTTACATGCAAATATAACAGAAAAATAATAAATATAGCTACAAATTGAGAAGATAGAGCATAAACATATTTTAATACATTAAATACGCCAATATTTTACCATCTTTCGGATATCCTCCTCAGGGCACAATACTACGTAATATAGATAACATTAAAACTCACATAAGCGAATGTACAATAAACAAAGAGATTAGAAATATATAAAATACGAATGCAAGTGAAAGGATAACACGAAATAGCATGGCACGCGGTGCGCAAATTACAATGAATATACCATGTCTCGTGGGATATCAACAGGGGGAAGAGAGATAAATTTGAAAGATATATAAAAGCATAAATATAAATTATAAGTCAAAACCATTAAGTGTGTAGAAAAAATCAAGGTGGGGAGCACTATAGTGTGAAAGCAAAGGAAGAAACATAGAGCGTGAAGAGTCGATGGAGGGGTAATATTATTTGGGAGGAAATGTAGACGATAGAAAACGAATGTTTAAGATGTAGTATGCATGAAATGTGCATGTGATATGCATGTATAGAAGAGAACTAACTGAAAAATTAGAAATGACATGCAGTTACATGAAATTGTGTTAAACATGAAGTGAAAACTTTTTATCTGTTACGTTTATCTCATTAGTGTCCAACTGCGTGTTGACATTGTTATTAAAAGCGGTTTTATAAATCATCTCAGAGAATTCTCTCCTGAATTTATTGTTTTCTTGGTCTAAGATCCTAACCTTATCGAAGTCAATAACATGTTGCAATTCATGTATGTGCTGGGCTGTTTCCAACCCAGGGTCATGAATTTTAACTGATCTAAGATGTTTATTCATATGAACACATAAGAGTCTCTTACTTTAGCCAATGTAGCACACATTACATTCGCAGAGTGCAATATATACTATGCTACTGATCCTGCCTATGAAAGAATTATGTTAACTTACAAGTAATGGGAAAATTGGCTTTGATGTTAAATGTAGAAAAAATCATATGAAGATAACGTTCTAACGGTTAAAAATATTGAAGTACAATGAAAAAAAGTCTGGGAAAATTCTTATTAGTGTTTAGAGTATGAAATTAATCATGATGGGTCGTATTCTCGAAACAAGTGTCCATCCTATGGAGCATACAAATCCTAGCTCTAATGTATTTCTTTACATAAAACTGCAGATAGGCATTTGCAGCCAACATCGTCTTTGTTGATCCCAAGTTCAAACACTTTGTAAATCATGAAAAAATCTATGACTTTCTTTTGTAAAACCAGATAATGAGAGAAAAAATTTAGGCATTTACAAGAGGAAAAAGGTTTAAGATATAGATAAACAATAAATTTAGCTCTGGAAACTCTAGTAATAATGATATCCAAAAAGGGAATCAATCATTTATTTTCCGGCTCCAGCGTAAATCAAATAAACGAATTAAAACTATTACAGATCTCAAGAATTGGTTAGATATCATAATTATTTATAATCAAAAAACAGTTATCCACAAACCTCAATTAAGTAGTTATTGTGGCACAGTGACCCGTCACAACAAACCCCCACCACCTGGACTGGTAAGTCTTTACGAATGAGCTACTGTGCCGCAGTGCATCAAGGAGGAAGGATACGACATTCTCCCCCCTCCACAATTAAGGACGGCTGATGAAATGAATTCAAGGAGAGAGGGAGAGAGAGTATTCAGAGTATTAAAGAGAGGGAGAGAGTAGGAGAGTAAGAGAAAGCGCACTAGACCACGCCCAAAGTGTAGCATTTATGTGCGTATGTCCAGAGTGTTAGCGGACAGCTTAGCGTTCTTATAAGTAATAGAATTTAAGCGTGCAAAATTCGAATTGGCTATATGGGCAGAACCGCGAAAACCCTGTACCCCAAATCCCAAGATTTTTAACCCAGTAACCCAGGGGAAAACGAGTTAATAATAAAATGAGTAAATAAATAACTGATTGAATAACAACATATACTGAATCTCAAACTCCTTATTACAGTAACGCGGGGGACAGAAAGTTAATAATATATTAGGTGAATAAATTATTACAAGAATAACAACACAACCTAAATCCCAAGCTTTCAACCCTGTTACCCGGTGGACAACGAGTAAATAATGTAATAAGTAAATAAATTAATAATTAAATAACAAGATAACCTAAATCCTAAGCTTTTGAACCTCGTAACCGGGTCGACAGTTATATAATAATATCATTAGTAAATAAATTATTACAAGAATAAAAACATAACCTAAATCCCGAGCTTTTTAACCCGGTGACCCAGGAGATAGCAGGTAGATAGAATTTTACTTGAAAAAATATAAAAATAGCAAAGTTACTTACATCTCTAGCTTTTTAATTCAATAATTATACATTAAACAATCACTGTCTCCCCGGTTACTGCGTTTAAAAGCTTAAGATGTAAGTTATGTTGTTATTTACTTAATGATATATTTACAAATTATATTATTAATTCGCTGTCCCCCGGGTTACTAGGTTAAAAAGCTTTGGATTCAGGTTATGTTGTTATTCTTGTAATAATTTATTTACCTATTATATTATAAACTCGCTGTCACCGGATTACTGGGTTAAAAGCTTGGGATTAAGGTTATGTTTTTGTTCTTCTTATAAATTATTTACTTGTAATATTAACTCACTGTCCCCCCGGTTACTGCGTTAAAAAGCTTAAAATTTAGGTTATGTCGTTATTTATTTAATGATTAATTTACTAATTATATTATCAACTCGCTGTCCCCCGGGTTACTGGGTTAAGGAGCTTGGGATTCAGTTTATGTATTTAATCAATAGTTTATTTACTTATTCTATTATTAACTTGTTGCCCCTCTGGTTACTGGGTTAAAAAGCTTGAGATTTAGGGTACTGGCTTTTTGCGGTTTTGCCCATATAGCCAATTCGAATTCCGCGCCCTTGAATTCTATCACTTATGAGAACACTGGGACAGCTTATAATGGCGCTTATGTATATGTGTTGCAGTATCAAGTTTTGTGTGCGCGTGTGTGTGTGTGTGTGTGTACGTTGTGTGCGTTTGACACTTACTGCAATGAGGACTGAAGCAATCTCCAACCACTTTTTGAAGAAGCACCTACTGTATGCACAAACCCTGGCCCGTAATAGCATCCGCAATTTGGCTCCCTAGGCGTAGTCGGTAGGCAGGGTGACACACGGCACGTGTACGTCCTACAGCGTCAGGTTGGCTCTTACTATGGTTCCACAGTGGTCAGTCCTATTGACTACAGTATTGGGGATCTAATAGACTCTTATATGTGGCAGCCACGACGGGCCACAGTTTTTTCTCGCGCACGATGCAGCGTAGTCACCAATGTTGTCGGAAATTATTGTTGATGACCACCACCACCACCACCACCGCGGCCGCCGATCTTAGCAACAAATCTCTTGCAGGCAGCGCGCTACGCCGCGAGCGCTAAGCTTTTTCACAACATACTGTGGATTTTGCTAATTGATAACCGCCCGCGCCGCCGCCGCCGCCATGCGAAAGAGCTCGCGGGCAGCGCGTTCCGCCGCAAGAGTAAAAAAGTATCAAATTACATAGGATTCACCGGCGTTTATACTCTACATTTATACGTTCTTGAATACTAGAGTGTTACACGGTTTTAACTTTGCTGACCGATCGGCAGTTTGTAAAAATTTAAAACAATATACATTGTGCTATCCACTGACAACTACTGTTCAGCTATCGCGGGAAAGAAAAATCCTCTTGGTTGAGACGATTTCATGTCGCAGACTAACGTCATGAATTTTAATAATCTACCCACCTGTAGTTCATGCGCGTTCTCTGGTCTCAGCTTTTGGAGGCTCTTTATCCTCCGAGAGCATATTGCCAACTGATTTTTGTAGAACGGTCGAGATTAACATTGACATGCCAAGTGTGGCGCTCATGTGTATGTGTCGCGAAATATAGTTGTGCAAGTGTGTGTCACTGATTGCGGAGAGGCGGTTGGCAAGAGAGTGGGAGGGGAAAGAAATGTAGGAAAACTTACAGCCACCTATGTGAAAACCTAACGTGTGTGTGTGTGTGTGTGTGTGTGCCACCGCTATAGACCGTCCTAATAAGCCTCAACACCTTGAGAGAGGAGGAGGGGTCGCCTGTGCAGCTTACAAGAAAGGGAATCCCACTTTTGATCTAGAATACATATAAATTTTTATCACGACACCAACCAGCAGTTCACGCGCGTTCTCTGGTCCCGGCTTTTGGAGGCTCTTTATCCTCCGAGAGCATATTGTCAACTGGTTTTTGACGTGAAAATACCACTAAAAGAGAAGTAAGAAAATGAAATATGTTATACTCAGCATAATAATTGCGCAGACATTGGTACTTCTCCAATACACATATGTTGTGTAATACGAAACGTAATGAATGTATATGCGTATGAAATACGAGTACGAAAAAATCAAGGATAGCGTTAGACTAGTGCTTGTCTTTGCGTGGAAGTAAAAAGTAAAAAACATACGCTGCCTCTGGCAACCACGACGGGCCACAGTTTTTTCACGCGTGCGATGCAGCATAGTCACTGATGTTGTTTGAACTAATTGATGATGACCACCACCACCAGCACTGCCGCCGATCTTAGCTACAAAGCGATCGCAGGCAGTGCTCTCCGCCGCGAGAGTAAAAAAGTATTAAATAACATAGGATTAACGCGCGATTATACTCTACATTTGTCAATTCTTGGATGCTATAGAGTTACACGGATTCAACTTTGCTGACCGATCGGGTGTTTGTAAAAATTTGAAAAAAATATTCATTGTGTTATCCGCTGACAACTACCGTTAAGCTATCGCGGAAAAGAAGATCCTCTCGGTCGAGACGATTTAATGTTGCAGACCGACGTCGATCAGCGATTTATAAAAAATTTTAAACAATGTCCGCTTCGTTTTCCGCTAACGACCATCACCGATCTTTCGTAAGAAGTATAATGACGAAAAGATGTTATAAAATTCCTTTTTGGGCTTTGTTATATTATTTACTGACAACTATCGCTAAGTTTTCGTGGACAATTAGTACAGCTGATTGTTTCAAAATCTTTCTGATGTTGCATGACGTTCTTTCACTCGATTAATTAAGCGTCACCTCTACATTGTAGAGGAAGAACAGATCGTACAGCATATGATTTTCAGTCGATGTCAGATCAGTCGGGATTTACTTCAACACAATTAGAGTTTTGCCTGTGTAGAGTCCGGGCGCACTCGCATGTGCGTATGTGCGTGTGTGTGTGTGTGTGTGTGTCACTGGTAACAGAGTGATGCATGGAAAGAGAGTGGGGGGAGAGAGCCATGTGGGGAGAACTCACAACCACTTATGCGAAAGCTCTTGATCGTAGAAAAGAGGAATAAGTAAAAAAAATCAATCGGAGAGAGGGGAGAAAGAGAACGCAGTCCACTTTTCCCAGTGTCGTTTGATTGGACCGCGCCCACGCGCACGTGTGTACACGCCTAGCTGCAAATTGGTAATGACCGCCGCTGCCGCCGCTACCCCTGACCATCCCTATGTAAAAAAGCTTCTAGGCTGAAATATAAGACAGTGGGTCGGACACTGAAAAAATACCTACACTATCACAAGTGGCACATACACTGAAAAAACTTTGGATCGTTGTAGCATCCACAACTTGACTTACTATACTATGCGTACGCCTTACAGCATTGGGTCAGCTCTCACTATAGCTCAACAGCGGCCACACAGTAGTCGGTCGCATTGACTACAGTATTTTGGATCGAACAGGCTATTACTCACATGTGGTAGCCGAGACAGGCCACAGTTTTTTCAGTGTGGGAACTTCTGCTACAAAACACGATACGGGCGATGCAGTGCTATCACTAGCGTTGTGCGAACTAATTAAGAGAGAGAGAGAGAGAATCGAATGTTCTGGAAATTCTTTTTCCGCCAATGTCACAAAGTGTCACGATAGGTGCTGAGCGGTAAGCTTGACTAGGGCTCGAGCCAGCGGACCGAGCTGAATGATCGCGCGAGCAGTCTTTACGCTTTCACGATCCGTCCGAAAACGTTGACGGACTAGCGAGCGGTGCGCGCGTGGAGGCCCCCCCCCCCCCCTCGGTCACTTAGGTTTTCGACAAAGTCTAGTTTGACATTATGGATAACCAATGGAAACACTCTTGGACGGTGCATGTTTAGCGGACCGCCTGGTTGATGTAAGACCGTATTTGTCAAACGATTTTTACGACACACTGACCGCACCAGTATTACTTATCTCGAATGCATCATTCTTTGTTACGGTGAGTGACAGACTAGCTACCGAGATTTGAGATAATATCGAATTTCACTATGGATAGCCCCAGAGTATACATTGGGCCGGTGACTCAAGACCAAAGCTAGTTAATATTGTTAGGATAGATTTCTTGGATAAGATAAACTATTACTGCCTTCATACCTCAAATAGCACTTTCACCGCTTGATTGTAAGTTCTCAGATGAAAAAATGGTATTTAAAACTCGTACGTAAAGGCTTCTCCACAAACCTCGTTACGGCCCTCGCCTTCGGCTCGTGCCGTAAACTTCTCGGTTCGTAAATACAAGCCTTTTCAAACTCGTACGAATAATACTATTTTTCCACATTCCTGTGAAGTTAACACATACCTAAGCTGGTAGGGAACCATTTATGTGCCTTAAATATCTACTGCCTTATCGTAAGAAAGCATGGACGCAGTTGGTCATTAGATGCACTCTGCGCATCGCTAATACTCGCGAACCACACTTAAGTGAAAAAAGAATGACCAACATGGATGAAGAAGTGATTGTAAATCGCCATGTCATCCCTTAAGACGTTGATACTCCTGAAATTGACAATGGAATCGTACCGCTAATGGACTCACAGGTGCATCGTGAGCATGCGATACGATTCAGACGCCGTCGGTCGTTCCCTTTCCATCGAAATACAATCAATGCTGTGGTAGATTTCGTTGTGTTATCCGCTGACAACTACCGTTCAGCTATCGTTCGACAGAAAAATCCTCTCGGTCGAGATGATATAATCTTGCAGACCGATGTCGATCAGCGATTTATAAAAAATTCAAAACAATGTCCGTTTCGTTTTTCGCTGACGATCATCACCGAGCTTTTGTAAAAAGTATATTGACGAAAAGATGTTATGAAATTCCTTTCTGGGCTTTGTTATATTATTTGCTGACATGTATCGGCAAGCTTCAATGGAAAATAAATAAAGCTAATTGTTTTTAAATCTTTCTGATGCTGCATCACTTTCTTGCACACGACTGATTAAACGTCAGCTCTACCATTGTAGAGAAATATCGGATCGTGCAGCATACGATTTTCCCGTCAGTGCCAAATCGGTCGGGATTTAGTTCAGCACAATTAGAGTCTTACCTGTATAGATCACGTTCGCGCTCGCATGTGTGTGTGTGCCTGTGAGTGTGTGTGTGTGTGTGTGTGTGTGTGCCACTGGTGACGGAGAGATGCATGGGAAGAGAGTGGTGGGAGAGAGCCATGTGGGGGAGACTTACAACCTTATGCGAAAGCTTTTGATCGTAGAAGAGAGGAATAAGTAGGAAACGAATCAATTGGAGAAACTGCAATACACTTTTCCCAGTATCGTTTTGTTGGACCGCACCTGCACGCGCGTGTGTACACGCTTAGCTGCTAATTTGTGATGACCGCCGCCGCCGCTACCACCGACCATTCCTATGTGAAAAAGCTTCCAAGCAACGCTGTAAGAGAGTTGGTCGGACACTAAAAAAAAACCTACACTATCACAAGTGGCACATACACTGAAAAAACCCTGGATCGTAGTAGCATCCACAACTTGATTTACTATACTATGCGTATGCCCTACAGCATTGGGTCAGCTCTCACTATGGCTTAACTGCGGCCACACAGTTGTCCGTCGTATTGACTACAGTATTTAGGAACGAATAGGCTATTACTTACATGTAAAAGCCGAGACAGGACACAATTTTTTTAATTTAGAAACTTCTGCTACAAAACACGGTGCGGGCGATGCAGTGCAGCCACTGGCATTGTGCAAACTGATTGAGAGAGGGAAGCGAATGTTCTGAAAATTCATTATCCTCCAATGTCACAAAGTGTCACGGTAGGTGCTGAGCGGTAAGCTTGACTAGAGCTGGAGCCAACAGACCGAGCTGATTGGTCGCTGAAGCAGCCTTTGCACTAATCCTAACCGCTGATTTGAGCAGCAGCTGCAGCAGCAGCGCGATGATAATGGATAAAACGAGCTAATTGGTCGCACATGCCACCTTAGCGCTTTTACAAGTCATCCAAAAACGTTCACGGACTCGCGAGTGGTGCGCGCACGGAGGGGCCCCCGCCACGGTCACTCAGGTTTTCGACACAAGCTGCTCAAGTTGCGGGTCAAACGACTGAAGATGCCGCAGGACCACGCTCTTGAAACTGGGTAGAGCATAGCCAGTTCTAATTACATGGGGCAGATTATTTTAAATGTATGCAGCCCTTACATAGTAGCTAAATTTGTAGGTCTCTGTTCCGGCCTGACGGACCACCAGGTCAAGATCTCCTGACGTAGTGGGGCCAATGGTCCGGACAGGCCAGTACCTGAAGCTGTCTCTAAGCTATGTCGGTTTAACCAAGTGCAAAACCGAGACAAGCGAGCAGATGGTAGCATATTTGGGTCTGCCCTCGAACCTGAGAATCGAGTATCACCTGTACAGTGGTGTAATATGCTCCCACTTACGGATACCATCAACGAAGCGCAGTGCAGCATTCTTGCAACGGCCAAGCTTTGTGTTTATCTCAGAACTAAGTCCTAGGAGAATAGGTGCCTAGTAGTCCAGATACGAAGAAATGAGTATCTTGATCAGCAGTAATCGAGTGGCTGGCAGCAAACAGTCCCCACATCGTCTGAGCCGCAACAAGACCACAAAACATTCAGAACGATAGCGCTACTTCAAAGGTAAGTCGTTTTATCCAGAACTTGAGCGACAATCAAAGTTTTTGCCGACGTCAGCTGTAGTAGAGATAACTAAGTGCTGCTCGTGATACCATTTTCTACAAAGAAGCGGAAGAGTAACTCGTGTCGTAACCTTACTAACACACTAGTAGGCGGCGATACGGGTGGTGCGTCGCAGTTTGCGGTAGACAGTTTTTTTAGCGCTATTAGCGCTAAAATCGTTGAAATGAGATAGTTATTCGTACGGGGCAGCGGCGGGATCAAGCTAACTACTGGTGTCACAGTGGCTGACGTTGTCGCAACTGATTCATCAATAGAGAAAAATTCAGCGGATCGATGACCACTGCTGCCGCCACCGCCGATGTAGCTGACGCTGATTATCTTTGCTCTGTTGAAGCGCTCGCATGTAGTGCGCTCATCTATTTATCAGAGTTAAGCGTGAAGGTGGCTCGGACGATCAGCTGTCTGCACACGCCGCTCGCGAGACAGATTAAGTTATTGGTACGTACATAACAGCGTTTTTTTCTGCAAGTCAAACATTTTACAGTTATGAATATTAGAAATTGGTTTCTTAATAGTGTTGCATAGGTATGTGTCTTCTCTTTCCACTTATTATGTATTGGTGGTACTTTAAAATGAATAAAAAGGGATTGGTGAAGATACGCATGATGCATAGTCCTTCCACCTTAATGGTTTTGATGGCTGGAAAGGGGACTCTCTCACTTGATTGTGATATTTAATAAAAAATTCGTCAAACTGGTAGTCGGAAAAAATGCTCTATTACACGAGAAACATTTATAATCAATTTATTGCAAGAAGTTTCTCTTTTGACAAATGTTGAGTGACAGATATAAGCAAAAAAAAAAATATAAACAACTCAAGAAAGTGAATTATGAAACAATTGCATATTTTTTAACTTGCGCGCCAATTTGTCATGTAATATTATTTTTGATAAGGCAATACAAGCGAGAGAGAGATAACGGAACGTAATGAACGTTAAAAAAGATTGTCGATGCAGCTTTTACACGTTTAAACGTGACTTACCACATTAAAGATACTTTTGTTCTCTCTCTCGCTCTTTCTCTCTCTATCTCTCTCTTTTAAAAAGCACACATGTCGAATTACTCGTCAGTCTATCTCGTTAATCGTACAGTTTTTCATTATACTACAAAACTTGACGAAATCATGGTGTTGCAGAGCCGTATGTCATTCATCGTGCAAACGACTTCTATGCAACATGCACTGAAAATTTTTCTGTCCACGGATATTTTTATCACGTTTCCCTAATATCTAGCACTCTGTCTAAAAGCTGAGCGATCGCGGCGGGGATGTACGCACACGCACCGCTCGCGAGACTGCGAGCGCTTTGGTGAAGCTAGCGCACAAATGGCTCGAGAGAAAATATGTTACAAAAGATGCGTGCGACGCAGCGTAGTCACCGACATTGTCGGAACTTATTGATGATGATCGCCACTTCCACCGTCCTCGTCGCCGATCTTAGCTACAAAGCGCTCGCGGGCAGCGTACTTCGCCGTGATCACTCAGCAATTTTTCAGAAAATAACGTGATTTTTTTAAGTTTTGTATTATAGTGAAAAACTGTACGATTAACGAGAGAGACTGACGAGTAATACAACATTTGTTGTTTTTTAAGAAAAGAGATAGAGAGAAAAAGAGCGAGAAAGAGAGAACAAAAGTATCTTTAATGTGGTAAATCCCGTTTGAACGTCTAAAAGCTGCATCGACAATCTTTTTTAACGTTCATGACATTCCGTTCTCTCTCTCTCTCTCGCTTGTATTGCCTTATCAAAAATAATATCACATGACAAATTCAAGCGTGAGTAAAAAAATATACAATTGTTTTATAATTCACTTTCTTCAGTTGTTTATATATTTTTTTTTTGCTGACATCTGTCACTCAACATTTTGCAGAAGAGAAATTCCTTGCAATAAATTGTTTATGAATATTTCTTGTGTGGTAGAGCATTTTTTCCGACTACCAGTTGGACGAATTTTTTAAATAATATCACAATCAAGTGAGAGAGTCCCCTTTCCAGCCATCAAAACCATTAAGGTGATAGGGGTAGGCATCATGTGGATCTTCGCCTCTCCCTTTTCATTTATCTTAAACTACCACTAATACATATTAAGTTAAAGGAGAAGACAGATACATATGCAGCACTATGAAGAAACCAATTTCTAATATTTATAAACGTAAAATGTTTGACTTGCAGACAAAAACGCTGTTATGTACGTACCAATATCTTGATCTGTCTCGCGAGCGGTGTGTGCAACTCACTGATCGTCCGAGCCACCTTCACGCTTAACTCTGACAAAAAGCTGAGCGCACGGCATGCGATCGCTTCCACAGAGCAATGATAATTGGCGTCAGCTACATCGGCAATGGCGGCAGCAGCGGTCATCGATTCGCTGAATTTGTCTCTATTAATAAATCAGTTCCGACAACGTAAGTCACTGTGACACCAGTAGTAAGCTTGATCCCGCCACTTCCCCGCGCGAATAACCATCTCCATTCAACGATTTTAGCGCTTAAGGGGGCTCCTGCGCGAAGTGATACCAACCCAAAAATAATCGAGCTAGCTGGTATCACTGCTGCCTACTGCTGTATATACATATACATGATGCGAGCATCATCTGCACTATCATATATATGTGTAGCTGTATGGTAAAAAATGATACGACCCATTCTCCACGGAATATCTCGAATTTTTCCACGGATACCGATATTTTGCGAGCTACCATCTAAACACTGAGATTTTTTTTTTCAAAACAGTCCGTGTCTTGATATGTAACTCCTTGATTATGGTTAGAAAATTACGATGTTTTCAGGTTGCTCCATAAGAGGTTGTGTATAATGTGCGAACTTTAAGAGCGAATATCTCGATATTTTTTACGGTTAGAGGGGAAAATAAAGACACCTCTGGAATCAGCGGGCTCTTATCTATCGAATAAACTACCAACGACCTCTCAACTCCTCCTGCAGAAGCCCCCTTAAAGCGCTAAACAAACTTTCTATCACAAACTGCGACGCACCGCCCGTATCGCCGCCTACTTGTGTGATAGTACGGTTACGAAACATGTTACTTCCCCGCTTCTTTGTAGAAAGTGGTATCACGAGCAGCACGTGGTGACCTCTACTGTAGCCGACGTCAGCGAAAATTGATTCACGCTCAAGTTATGGATAAACCGGCTTACCTTTAAAGTAGCGCTATCTTTTCAAATGTTTTGTGATTTTGTTACGGCTCAGCCGATGCGGGGACTGTTTTCTGCCGGCCACTTGAATGCTGCTGATAAAGTCACTTATTTATCCGTATCTGGACTACTGTGCACCTCTTCTCCTAGAACATAGTTCTGAGATAAAGACATAGCCTGGCCGTTGCAAGAATGCTGCACTGCGCTTCGTTGATGGTATCCGCAAGTGGGAGCATATTACACCACTGTACAGCAGATACTCGATTTTAAGCTTCGAGGGCAGACTTAAATATGCTAAAGTCTGCTTGCTTGTCACGGCTTAGCACTAAGATAAACTGACATAGCTTAGGGACAGCTTTAGGCACAGACCTGTCCGGACCATGGTTCCCACTAGGTCAGGAGATCTTGACCTGGTGGTCCGTCAGGCCAGAACAGAGACCTACAAATTCCGCTACTATGCAAGGGCTGCATAGATTTGACGTGATCTGCCCCATGTGATTAAAACTGGCTATGCTTTACTTAGTTTCAAGCCCGTGGTTCTGCAGCATCTTCAGTCGTTTGACCCACGACTCAAACAGCTTGTGTCAAAAACCTGAGTGACCGTGGCGGGGGCACCTCCGCGCGCGCACCCCTCGCGAGTGCGTGAACGTTTTTGGACGACTCGTGAAAGCGCAAAAGTGGCTTGTGCGACCAATTAGCTTGTTTTATCCATTATCATCGCGCTCCTGCCGCTGCCGCTGTTCAATTCCGCGGTTAGGATTAGCGCAAAGGCTGCTCGCGCGACTACTCAGCTCGGTCCGTTGGCTCGAGCTCTAGTCAAGCTTACCGCTCAGCACCTACCGTGACACTTTGTGATATTAAAGGAAGAATAATTTTCAGAACATTCGCTTCTCTCTCAATTAGTTCGCACAATGCCAGTGATTGCGCTGCATCGCCCGCACCGTGTTTTGTAGCAGCAGTTCCTGCATTGAAAAAACTGTGGCCCGTCTCGGCTATCACATGTAAGCATTAGCCTATTCATTCCTAAATACTGTAGTCAATACGACGGACAACTGTGTGGCCACAGTTAAGCCATAGTGAGAGCTGACCCAATGCTGTAGGGCGTACGCATAGTATAGTAAATCAAGTTGTGGATGCTACTACGATCCAGGGTTTTTTCAGTGTATGTGCCACTTGTGATAGTGTAGGTGTTTTTTCAGTGTCCGACTGACTGTCTTATAACGCTGTTTAGAAGCTTTTTCACATAGGAATGGTCGGTGGTGTCGGCAGCGGCGGTCAGCACAAATTAGTAGCTAAGCATGTACACACGTGCGTGCGGGCGCGGTCCGATCGAACTAGGGCTTTACGAGAGTCGAGACAAGACAATATGGGCGCAATTATTGTATTGGTCTTGAAAAATCTTGAAAAAATTATTATCGTCTTGGTCTTGACGCATAAGCTCTTGTCTTGGTCTTGTCTTGAATTGTTGCCCCAAGTTACAACTATTTTCAAATTTTTCAATCACATGTGTCGTGTGTAAGCGATATTTGTACAATTATTAAAAATTGTATTTGTGGAGGAAAAGTAACTTCAAATTTGATATTTGCACAAATACTAACATGTAATACTTATAGTACAGTCATATTATTAAAACATGCAATATTTAAATTTTGTGCACTTAAGTCGTACGACGGTGAATTTAGAACAACTACAAGTAAACATGGGTTATCTGATGTCAGTAACGTTGTGTAACAACCACGTTCGAAACAAATCATTTTTGTCGAGTATACCTATTTTTTATTAAAATATAGTCGAACTTATTTGATTTATGTATTTTATTTAAGAAATTTTCCGTTAAACCTAGATCAAACTAAAACTAGTTAAAAAGTAAATAAGTCAATGTATATAAACATTGAAAAACCAAGATTCTTGAGGTTATCACTCTTGTATTGTCTTGAAATTTCAAGATACATTTTGTTTTGCTCTTGTCTTAAAATTCGAGACAATACGAGACAATATCTAGGTAACTCATGAAATCTCGTAAAGCCCTAGATCAAACGACACTGGGAAAAGTGTACTGCGCTCTTTTTTCACCTTCTCTGCGATTAATTCTTTTTTTACTTATTTCTCTCTTCTACAATCAAGAGTTTTCGCATAAGTAGTTGTGAGTTTTCCCCCACATGGCTTCCTCCCCCCACTCCCTTCCCATGCGTCTTCCCGTGACCAGTGACACACACACACACACACACACACACACACACACACACACAATTACACAGGCAAACACGCACACACACACATGCAAGTGCACACGAGATCTATTTAGGTGAGACTCTAATTGTGTTGAATAAATGTCGACCGATCTTGCACCGACGGCAAAGTCGTATGCTGCACGATCCGTTATTCATCTACAATGGTAGAGGTGACGGTCAAACAGTCGTGTAAATGAAAGTGATGCAACATCAGAAATATTTAAAAACAACTAGCTATATTCATTTTCTGCAAAAGCTTAGCGATGTATGTCAGTAAATAATATAACAAAGCCCAGAAAGGAATTTCATAACACGGAAAGCCGTCTTTATACTTCTTACAAAAGCTTGGTGATGATCGTCAGCGAAAAACGAAACGCACATTGTTTTGAATTTTTTATAAATCGCTGATTGACGTCGGTCTGCAAGATTGAATCGTCTGAACCCAGAGGATTTTTCTTTCACGCGATAGCTAAACAGTAGTTGTCAGCGGACAACACAATAAATATTCTTTTAAATTTTTAGGAACTGCCGAACGGTCAGGAAAGTTGAATCCGTGTAACTCTATAGTATTCAATAATGTGCAAATGTAGAGTACAAACACGCGTAGATCATGTGTAAGTTGATACTTATTCACTCTCGTTGCGGAGCGCGCTGATCGCGAGCGCTTTGTAGCTAAGATCGGCGGCGGCGGTGGCGGCGGCATTGGTAGGGTTAGGGATCATCATCAATTAGTTCAAACAACATTAGTAACTACGCTGCATCGCGCGCGTGAAAAAATTGTGGCCCGTCAGGGTTGCCAGAGGAAGCGTACGTTTTTTACTTTTTACTTCCACGCAAGGAGAAGCACTTGTCTCACGCGCTATCACTGTTTTTTTTGGTACTTGTGTGTAATACGCATACACATTCATCACGTTTCGTTTTACAAAACATATGTGGGTTGGAGAAGTACTAATGTCTGCGCAGTAATTATGCTGAGTATAACATATTTCATTTTCTCACTTTTCTCCTAGTGGTATGCACACATCAGTTGGAAATATGCTCTCGGAGGATAAAGAGCCTTCAGAAGCTGGGACCAGAGAATGCGCGGGAACCGCGGGCTGGTGTAGTGTTAAGAATTTATATATATACTAGAATAAAAGTGGGATTCTCTTTCTTGTGAGCTTCACAGGAGACTCCCCCCCTCTCTGAAGTTGTTGGGGCTTATTAAGACGGTCTATAGCGGTGTCATCACACACACACACACACACACACACACACACACACACACACATACACACCTAAACTTACACAACTCTCTTGCGCGACACATTCACATGAGCGTTACTCTGGGTGTGTTGAAGTGAATCCCTACCGATGTCACACACACACACACATTTTGATTATGCGACACATAGACATAAGCGCCATTGTAGGCTGTCCGCTAACACTCTATAAATACACACATAAATGCTACACGTTGGCCGTGGTCTAGTGCATGCTACACTTTGGGTGTGGTCTAGTACGCTTTCTCTTACTCTCCTACTTTCCCTCTCTCTCCCTCTCTTCGTTTATTCATTTCATCAGCCGTCCTCAATTGTGGAGGAAGGATAACGTCGTATCCCTTCTCCTCCATGTACTGCGACACAGTAGCTCGTTCGTAAAGCCTCACCAGTCCAGGTGTTAGGGGTTTGTTGTGACGGGCCACTGTGTCGGAATATCTACTCATGTGTGTGAGAATAGGCTGCACATACCTTGGAACAATGGAAGTCAACGGAAAATTAACCAAGAAAAAACCAATAGAAACAATAATTTGATGAAGTCGCTGACAAAGTTCATAAGAGTTTTTGACAGCATAAGGGGACTGTAAAAGAATCTTGTCAAAAAAAGCACGAAACCTCTTGTCGAAGCTATATATGTGTGTCATTGTCCCCATTTTCTGTGTCGGATGCAGAATGTTTCTAATCTCTTTTCTTTCGAACTATGTACTCTTTATTTTAGCCTTACTTGTAAGTCAATTTCTACTAAATTGCATAACATTTTTTTGCTAAGATACAGATTCAATGGGCTTTTTCCTAAACATATTGGCGAACGTTTGGGTTTCTCCAACTGCTTCTCTTTTAAAACTTAGCTTTCTATGAATGAACAATACTATAATATTTTCAAGTTTTCAAATGCAATTTTAAATATTTAAATTAAATATACAGATAGACGTATACCTATTTTGTTTATTGGATTACAGAGATGTCTTAATAAACTAAGAAGTTTATTTGGAATAGATTCAGCATTATCGCTGGTAAAATTTGCCCATAGAATTAACCCTTTTTTGTTCAATAAGTTACAATAGAGATGTAATTATAAGTTTGATGACATTAGTAAACAAGATAAATACTAACCAAATAAATATATTACACATACTGATCATAATGTTGACTCTGCTGAGTCACATGAAGAGAAGTGTAGTATTTTTAAAATTCGTTAATAATCTAATAGATCCTCCCTGGCTTTGTAAAATTGTATTTTATACTTGGTCCAAGATTCAACTTTTCTACAAACTTAAGTTTGAATATGACAGACAATTTTTGTAAATCTATTGAGTCAACATTAAAATCTAATAAATTTAATAATATTATTAGATCCAAAATTAGAGTTTGTTGTTTATCAGCTCACAGAAGCATTATTTTCAGCAGTACTAAGTGCTTATATTTTGATAAGATTATAAACAACTGCCTGGGACTTACCAAAGAGTTCCTTAAAGAGCATGAATAGTTACTTATTACTGGTGAGGACAAGGGTTGTTCTACAATAGTCATATGCAGAATAGACTATATTGATAAGGTGGAGTTAGTTTTATGTGATACTACCTACTACAAGATAGTGAATAAAAATAAAAGCAAAAGGATTCTTTCATCTCTCATCAAGTGTATTATGAAAATCATAGACCTTTGAACTCATAGAGGTGTGTTCCTTTCGGCGGAAATCCCAGGACCCGCAGATGACGAGGTCGTAAATATCGCTTTGTCTAAACCCTATGGTACTATCAAAGTACATAAATGTGGTATGCCCGTCACATTAATATTCTTTTTCCTGGGATCACCTACATATGGCTTCGACAAGTGGTTCTGTGCTTTTTTTGACAAGTTTCTTTTAGTGTCCCCTTATACTGTCAAGAAATCTTATGAAGTTTGTCAGCGACCCCATCAAATTATTGTTCCTTTCGGTTTTTCTTTGGGTTCTATTAAAGTGGTTTTTCTTCATAAAAACGTACCTTTTTCTCTTATAAAAAATTGCGTTAGCAAAAAGTTAAGCTCTCTTGTTCATCTTTTAGATATTGACAGAAAACAATTTTAGACGCTTCTAATTTTTTAATAAATTCTAATTACTTTACATTTATTCAGAAAACATATTGATAGACATGTGGCACACTTATGGGGGTTTTTTTCACCCCATAGGTTGCAGAGATGGTTCTCAAGTCCCTGGAGACTTCCATTGTTCTAAGGTATGGGCAGCCTATTCTCACATACATGAGGCATGTGGACGACTGCTTTTTGATCATGAATAATAATGATATGTAACCAATTCTTAAGCTCTATAATGGTTTTGATTCGTTTATTTGATTAACGCTGGAGCGGAAAAATAACAGATTGATTCACTTTTTATATATCATTATCACTAGGGTTCCCGGAGCTAAATGTATTGATGATCTATAAATTGCAGCATGTTTTTGACTTTGATAAGGTTAGGATCTTAAACCGAGAGAATAATTAGTTCAGGAGAGAATTCTCTTAGACGATTTACATGTAACCGCTTTTGATAACAAATCAGATAGACAGTTGGACACTTATACGTTAAACGCAGCAGATAAAAGGTTTTTACTTGATTTTAATCACAACTTTATTTACCTGCAGCTAATTTTGAATTTTTCTGTCAGTTTTCTTCCATATATGCAGATTATATGCACATTACATCTTATAAATTCGTTTCCTATCCTCTTTTATTCCTTCCAAATAGTATAACCCCCCTATAGACGCTACATACTCTATGTTTCTTCCTGTGCTTTCTTACTATAGTGCTCAACACCTTTATACCTCTTACACACTTAGTGATTATAATGTATCGTTTGTATCTATGCTTTTATATACCTTTTAAATTTATCGGTCTTTTGTCTTCTTAAATTCCACGAGATATGTTATATAAATCGTAATTTGCGCACTGCATGCCATATAATTTTGTGTTATAATCTCACTCGTATTAGTATTGTATATATTTCTAATTTCATTGATTTTTGTGCATTTGCTTATGCAAATTTTTGATGTTATTTATATTTTGTAGTATATAGCCCTAAGAAGGACATCCGAAGGATTCTGATATATTTGGGTACCTAATATGATGAAAATATAGTCATGCTTTATCTTCTAAATTCGTAGCTATTTTTATTGATTTTACGACAGAGGAGCAAAGAAGTCAAGGAGTCTCATACCCTCATTAATTACAGAATATTACTTCCAGAAGCAGTACATTAACGTAATGTAAGTATTGTTATCGACAAAGATGAAATTAGAAGTTTAAAAAAATGCTGTAAAACATTATTACAAATTCTTTACTGCGTGCAGGCGTGAAACTTATTGTAAGGGACACCGTGATATTCATCAGAATTATAAACGTGCGGTGGATGATTTTCATTCTGACAAACCAAACAGGAATGTTTTCACTAGTTTGAGAACCCTTAATGGCAGGGCACATAGCGCGCCTAAATTTAAATAGATGTAATATTTTGGCTTTCTAGAATCGTACTATATACGAAAGAAATACGACAATACAAAGTTTGTACGATTTTGCTTGAAAAAATAATACTCATAAACTGTATTCCTTGTCACTTTTCCAAAGACATACATGTACTTCGCGTGTACTAATGATTAGAGACTACAATATGTATAATACGTAAGAACGCTAATAACTTCTGCTAGTGTTTCGTCCGGCTACTCCAAATCGATTACAAAAGGATTTCTGTACGTGCACAGGAAGCCGAGATAATGATATTCTGGCAAACGTGGATGATTCGAATGCACTTGCTCTCTTTTCACCAAGAAGCGCTTGCCGAGCTACCGCCACCGTTGCTACTGGCGCACAGTGGGAAAAAAAGCACTTTTTGCGGACAAAACTCTGCCGAAACCACAATTTTTAAAATACATGGATGAATTTAATTTTAAATGGCTCAGAGAGGAATAGACTATAAATAGGCTGTATCATGTCACTGCCACTTTCCTGATGATTTTTTATATGACCACAGAAAAATTGAAGAATCACCGAAAAATAGTATAGAAATAAGGTCGTTTCGCAGTTTTTAAACTAAATTTGATGGCGTTTTTAGGTTTTGATGCTAATAATATAAAAAGAATGAGGTTCTTTCAAGTTTGGTTGCTCAATTAAGTGAGAGGGAGTCTGAACTGGCATAAAGAGATATAAAAAAAAGTTTTGTGACGTATTTTTAATTACTATGTACAGAAAATTTAAATAATGTTGTCACTTTTCGAATTTTTTTACAAGTTATATAACAAATTATCAAGAAAGTGGCCGTGGCATGATATAGCCCAGTCCTCTCGGAGTAACTAAAAATAAATTCATCGAGATACCATAAAAATTGTAGTTTCGGCAGATTTTTGTCCACAAAAAATGCTTTTTTTCCCACTGTG
Organism: Copidosoma aretas; assembly: GCA_030522625.1. Classification (NCBI taxonomy): domain Eukaryota; kingdom Metazoa; phylum Arthropoda; class Insecta; order Hymenoptera; family Encyrtidae; genus Copidosoma; species Copidosoma aretas. The sequence continues at coordinate 10,927 of JAPYYV010000055.1, read as the reverse complement.
TGGCGCCACAGGGCGAATGGCACGCGCATCCCGTTCAGCACCGGCTTCCTCACTTATTTTATACTATTTGTCAGCCACTTACATATAACTTCAATTTTTTTAATGATACTATAAATAGTGAGTGACAATAAGTGCAAGTTTCGGCCGGATAAGTGAGTAATTAATGCATAGGGTATTAAAAAAAAAAAAATTATTCCGGCTGGAACGTTGTAGAATGTTTTTTTTTTAATCTCTATTTTAAAGCACTTTCCAGTTATGGATATGCAATTAGTTCATAGGCAGAAATAATGAAGTTACAGGGTTTTATACGTGTGTCTAAAACTAGTATAGCTAAAAAAATAGTTATACAGTCGGTCAAAATTACAATTTTCCAAAAGTTTCAACGGAATATGAAACTTAAAAGGTTTTCTGAGTTTTCTGGCCGGCGCGGTCAGTAAAGCTATTTTAGAAAAAAAATGGCGCATTTTGCAATTAAGGACTAAAAAAAATTCAATCGTTAATGACTTGATAAGTTTAAAACTGATCTTGTTTAAATTTTTTGCACTTGTTAAAACTATTATAAGCTACAATTTCAGAGAGTTTCGGTCACTTAGGATTTACTGCTATTGATTTCATAGTTGCAATGCAAAACAAACTGAGCTGGCTCGTAAAGTGACACGAGTATGACGTAAGTGACCGTAAATGATGTCTCCACCAAATCATGTTAGCATGTCAATCACTTTATTTTATTTACTATTATTAATTTGTTGCGTTATGATCTTTAATTTCTTTTCAATAAAGAGGCTGTTAAGCATCCACTTACCATTATTCCTATTATCTTTACGTCTGACAACTTAAAATGGTTGAAAATCGGGCAAGTCTGCACTTTTCTCTCTGCACAAGCTCTGCTGTGGTAATTTTTTACCCCCTCTAACAACTCGCACACAGCAAATAGCATGATAAATAAAAAAATGCTTTAATAAAAATCTGAGCCATGTTGAAGTTTTGTATTATAAACTAATTATATTTACTAAGAAATAACTTTCTACTGTCATTTTATTAAAATATCATTGTCATACACTTTTTTGAAAAAAATACATCCAAAACTATTGAGTATAATGTTAAAATACCATAAATATGATTTTTATAATTAAATCAGTATAAAATGGTAGTGAAAAGTTGAATTATGTAATGTTTCTTGAATCATAGTTTCTATTATAATGTTTATTTACAACGATCATTGTATAGAACTCTTTTTGTAGTTCACAAGATTACTTTTAGATATACACATGTAGAAAATATGGTCCTAATGCTTCACGGGTCTTTAATCCTTAAAATTACAAGACTTGATGAAAGTGTATTCTTGTAATGAGCGTGAGCAATCCTTAAATTGATTGAGTATTGTTCGACAGAAGTTTAAGAAGTATTGTAGGCAATAAAAATACGTAACTTACAGTTCAGTTTTATTTAGAAACTAATAATCCCATACTTTGTATTTTTCGCAATATTTTTATAGCTTTTAAAAATTTGTTATTTGTTTTAAAGTTATGATGTGATTAAAGAGACGAAAAAATCATTCTTAAATAAAGTATGCATGGCTGTATTAGATATCCATACTCTGTTATCTTAAAAAAATTTTTTTTACTGCTATCTCATATAAACCTGTCAAAAATACTAAATTTAGTTTACATATTGATATACGCCTCCTTATTTGTGGGCCTCTAAAGAACGATTTTCAATGTATTCGTGCAGAACAACATGAATGTTCTAAATATAATTAAATTCTTTTCGAAATTTGCCACCTCGATTTCGTGATAATATGCCTTAAGTATGAATAAATTAAGTTTATGTTGTTATATCTTGTAAACAATATTTGTGCTCCTTGATACTGCTGCCCACTCAGAAATTCGTCAAAATTGTTATTACCTGCTGATCTTGCTTCTACTTTAAAATACACGACGTATTTTATCAATTGAGCCGTACATTTAAAGGGAATAAATTTAGTTGAGGTCTCGAGGGAGAGCCCGAGGGTAACACGAAAAGCGTGGGGAATTCAAGATGAGCACAATGGAGCGAGGACAAGAGTAAAGGAGTGAGAGAGAGCGAAAGAATGAATGCTTATAGCTCCACACAGTACAACTGAGGTGGAAAAGAGTGTGGAAGAGGAAAATTAGTTTGGCGGAAGTCTCTAGGGAGGGGGGGGGGGGGGGAGGAAGGACAGCTTAAAAGATAGAGGATAAAATTAACACATAGAAAGATTGCGTTAAAACTAAACGAATATACCCTTATTTTGCACAAAACTGAGAAGCAGTTGGGTAGGTGTGAAGGAGTGTGGGATGGCAAATAACAGCATGGGAAAAATGCTGATAATCCTACACACTACAACTCTAAAAATAGGTAGATGAATGTTTAGTGCACCTTTAGGCAAGCTAAGTTTTAAAACTTAGATGTTTCAAGTATTTTGCAACGTGGGATGGCGACGAAATCAGCTGTTTATCATCAAGCTAATTAAGTTTAAACTATAACTTTACCTGTCACTTTATTGTATCCGACTATCTTGATGTTCTGATACCAGCATTTAGCTTTGCCATGTACTTGACAAACTTAAGGATTTAAATGGTCCGGTCAAAATTACAGAGAACTTGATAAAATTCAGGAAAATAATTCTTTGATACAAAATACGTTTTTTAAATTTATTTTTAGAGCATGTTGCAGCGCTTTTTCGGAAAATATCAAAGTTTGAAAGTTGCAATGAATCAAATGGATGATCGTAAAGATCGTTGAAAACCGTTTTTCAGACATATAAAAAATTCAAAGAATGAAATACAAAAAATATCAATACGTAGCTTAAAACCTGAGTAACACTTTTCTTTCAAAATAGAATACATGATTAAAGATGATAATTGTAGGTTTTTGCCGTTTAGCTGAAAGTAGGGAGCCAGAGTTAGCAAAACACTGCATTTTATATATAGGTATACACTGTATGTCTCAATCGAGATCCAACCTAAACTTAAACACATGTTAATTGCAGCGTAGCCAACATTCAAGCAGTATACGTATATACATGTCTCTTCCCCTGCCCGTTCCCTCCGCAAAATGACACCATTGAACATCCTTAAGATTCTAAACGAACCTCAAGTCATAACAGTGTACCATCAGTAAGGCAGCCGATGCACACTGGGAAGTTTTTCTATTTTTTGTGTTAATACTGTAAATTTAGGGACAAAAGACATCTACTTGATTACTTTTTATATTATACAGAAGATGATTTAGTAAACAGAAATAACACAGCTAAGTACTTGTTGTTGTTGTTAGTAATTATGATTTTGTACAGACTTAAAAAAAAAAAAATTTGTAAAAAACAAATAGCTTTAAACTGTAATTTTATGCCTAATTATCATGAAATAAGGTGTAAATAGGTTTTCTGGATCACTTCTTACAAATCAAAAGTCCGTTTTGTGAAACTTAAAATGTGCTATCTAACGCGGATGACAATAATTTTTTTTTCTCATAAGTTAATAAGAATCGCATAATTAGCAGCTTTCTGAGTCACCCATTATAAATCTAAAGTCAATTTTAGAAACTTTAACATGGCTGATGAAATACGGCACGGGCGGTCAATACCATGTTTTTTATATAGTTTTACGAGGACTGCATTTATTGGGGTTTTTGGGTCGTCAATGACAGTAGATAGGCTATGCTGGTACTAGACCACGCCACGCGCCGGTACCAGACCATGCCGGTACGAGACCATCGTTATACCAGACCACCGCTATAGCTCACCAGGTAGTGGTGGGATGAGTTCCCCGTGCTATAGCATGAGCTCTGACGACGCGGCTGATGCAAGCTTATCGAGATACCATCTCATGCGCTATAGCTTACCCGCTATAGCTCACCTAATAGTAGAGCGAATGAGAGAAAGCGAAGGCAAAGGTTTCTAGGTCATCGCAGAGGACGTTGTCGAGGTGGGCAAGAGAGCGAATGACCGGACGAGTCCTCGCAGAGGATGCTGCCGAGGAGGACAAGAGAGCGAGAGAGAGAGTTGGAATTAGGACAAGATGTATGCAGATAAGAAAAGCGCTACACTCATCGACTCTAATCCTCCGTACTGCTTGAGACCCTCCCAGGACGAAGTATGAGCCGTACTTTTATCGGCGTAGGTATTTTTCTCATCTTTGACGTGGTCTTTCTATGCCTGCTTGCTCGAACTTATTTTTTCGTTTTTTTATAATTATTGAACAGTAATTTGGGATTGTGAGGAAAGAGTTCGGGTTGCTTGAACAATACAAAAATGATTCATGGCCTATACAGTAGCCAGTTATTCATTTTTTTTTATTATTTACATCCATCTTTCTTCAGATGAGAGTGAATATTTTCGGAGTAATTATATCCACTGAGCTACCTTGACACGCTTCTTTAAAAGATATTTCCGACGATTTGTATCCTCCTTAGTATTGCTGCTCCCCGAATTACTTGATTTACTAAAGTATGGACCCATGTTGATCGTTTAATGCTCATTAGATGAATAAAGCCTAATATCACTCTTCATTTTGTTAAATAAGAGAGTATAATAAAAATGAATACTGCTATTCCAAGATATATTTTATTTTCAATCTCCTTCTGTTGAAAAAATTCATGATAACGTTCTTATATCCAGTCTTATCATCATTCTCGGATTCAATACCATAATTCTTAAACTCACTACCAGAATTACCAATAACAGATCCATCGATTTTATCAAAGCCGGGGGGCCTACCATAACTTTTCTACTCGTATAATTTTCTAATGCCTTGAAAAAACATGCAGGGTCTAGTTCAATGGGACTCTTGACCAAGAAGCAAATCCAGAATTTAATTTGGTGAGCTTTACTAAGCGTACAGGAAAACTTGCCAAATATACCTTCTTCTATCAAGTGAGCGCCGAACACTAGTGCCTTTATGGAATATGCTGTTTTAAGAAAGTAAAGCCATGTAGTCTTGAACGTTAATCACAGTACATCCCATGACAGATTCCAAATAAGCGGCCTTGCTATGTCCGTTAACGTAAATTCGATATGCATTTTTAGCCACGGCACATAAGTGTTGTTTCAATCGTCTAATAGAAAAATCACCTTCGATCCAGCAAAGTCTATGCTCCCGCATTGACTGACGATCTCTTTCCCGACGAACATCCTTAGGTGACATAGAAAAATTGCATGGAGGACGCACAATCCACTGATTAGTCACAGGTCGCATTAGAGACATTACCGATACCTCTTTCAGTAAAAACCATCGCGATGTGCTAAGAGGATCTTGGATCTCTATCAAGTAATCATCCTTGAATAAATCTATTTTCACAACTTTAGCTTGCTGTAGTAGCGCGTATCTGTCACGTACGATACAAAGTAATAAACTGAAGTGCGGTCTGCGTTGACATTCGTTAATGTACGTTAAATTTGTTCATATTCATCTCACCCCCTCCAGACAGCTGTAAGCGTCAAAATTCTGTTCACTGAAGTCTCCAAAACATATGTGTCATACGTATATATGATACATTTTATAATGCGAGTGAGAGCTGTATATCATAACTTTCGATTGTAAGGAAGGTTTGGGAAAGGTAATATACATACCAACAAGAAATTTCAATTTAATATATTCATTTATAATAATCAGAATTTTGGCAAAAAAGTACATTTGATTTTTTTTATTTGTATTCCGCATTTTCTCCTTCAGTGTTGGTGACATCTTCCCACTCCATGTTGGAGTAGAAACTTTTCATCCGTCTAACATTATGGACAGTACACATAGATTTATATGCACCGTTATAATGGGGGCAAGTGGTAGCTAATGTTAAGAGCTCAAACAGTCGATAATCGGTCATATACCTTGAAAATTAAACCATTCATGCCATGCTTTCTTTAATTCTCCAATTGCAAAAATCTTCTTAGCATCTTTAAGATCCTCACGAAGTACATTGCCAATTTCTGTGTAGTCGATATCACCTGATTGCCAATCCAATACATGATGGCAAAGCTCAATCCATAAATTTTCACTTGTATACTTTTCATTTAATCTGCGCCAGGAAAATGGTGGTTTAAAAAGAGATACTTGAGGCTTTTCATCTCTATCAAGTGGAAGAATGGCTACTCTTTGAGCACGTAATATTTTCTAGACTACTCAAACCCCTGCATGTCTAGTACGTACTCCATTGCAGTGAATTTGCTTATTGTTGGTTTAAGTGACATATAGATGAACAAATTTTGTATTTTTTAAATGATTTTACAATTTGTTGCATCTTTTGATTTTTTCTTCAATTTTCTTTGCGCCCATTCCTCTGCGTATTTCTTCTTGAATTTTTACTACTCCACTTTTCGTCGTTTATACTCTCTTTCTTCTTCTTTTCTGCTCTGCTGACCTTTCTCCTCGATGTTTTAAAGACAAATAAAGTCAGTAGAGTCATAAATAAGCTTTTATAGCTTCACATGAGTTTCTTAACATCCCCGCTCATCAGACTATATTGAACTACGCGATCATGTAGAATTAAGCAATAGGTTGAGATGTTCACGGGAAAATTGTCATGAGATTAAAATTCTAGACGCACATCCACGGGGGCATTTTTCAACGATTTATTTTGTTTGGAGCAGTCGTCAACAATCATAGGTGCAATTTTTACAAAATCATATCTGTTCCAGATAGTGGCGTGATCTCGACCATTATATGAATTCTGAAAATTGGTATACATATCATATGACAAGGCATATTGATTTTTCGCTATATCAAGATTTAGATCGCCGTAATATAATACTACTGTAATAATACTGTGAATTAAGATGAAGTTTGATGTTTCCTATGTTGCAGTGATCAATCTTGCAGGAGTGAGGATCTTTCCGATTTTTGCGATCGGTTTGGGAGGCTAAAACAACATAGCGTGGCTTTTTTCCAACTGATTGGACATCTTGACCGTCCAGATATGAATTGATGTAGTGGGCAGGAGCGGATATTCAAAGAGCTTCCAAGTTCGAGAACTCATAGATATAGACTTATCTTTTTGTAAATATTCAAGCAGACGAATTTTGCGAAAATCTGACATCGTAAACTAGAGCATAAGCTATTCCAGCTTCGATATAAGTATTTTAAACTCTGTCTAAGTTGGTGGCTGATATTCTACTCATGCGGAAGTTTCTTGTTAAGCAACTGCATTTAAGTCATATCTCGATCTCGTAAGTATACGTTCATGTTTAATATTAACAACAATCTTACGATAGTCTTCAGCAAAACCCAAAATCATGATGAGAGAAATCGTGACGATGGAGTAGCCATTCTCAGACAAACATAATACATGATTACATTTCCAACCTGCATTCTGGCTCAATACGTTTTGATCGGGCCTAAGCGTTAACCAATTTTTCATGAGGGTTGTCAGGCATACATTTTTATGCTTATCTATTTCTACTTCGTTTATTTCGTATCTGGTTTCTTTAAATAAGTAAAAGATGGCATTGTTCACGAACTAAGTATTCATCGGTTTTGTAGTACCATCTGCTCCAACTTATTTCCCATGAATATGTAAGGAACTGCGTGATGGTAGCAGACATAGGTCATGGTGCTTAATTGATATGCGGATCTCATCACTATAACCATAAGTTGTAGGTATGTATGGTTGATGAGCATAAGTCTCATAGTGCGCAATGGTTTCATCAAAGATGACCGGAGACTAAATGCTTAGAAGGTCTTCCATCGTGCATTTTCTTATATTGCAGCTGAAAAAGGAAGCACAAGTTATTCCCCACGACGAGCTATTATTTTTAGACCTATGATTTTTAAGAACTGCTTGTTTCAATGTGTTACCGCTTTGGTCGTTGACAACTGAATTTTTTCATCTATTTTGGCTTATTTTTATAGCTTCATCCAAACTCAGGGTTTTGTTGACGACTAAGCGTTCTCACTTTTGTTAATTTATTTATAAAGCCTTGCCTAACTCTGCTGTTTTACACTTTGCCTATTTCAATTGAGCTGTTTCAGGTGTAGTCTTATAGTTATCACTTTTTCACGAAAATTAACCGAGCTACTTTCCTAATCGACAATGCGCACTTAAAGATGGTCTATGATTTTGGCGGTGAAGGGTGAATACATTATTTTCAATGAAATTTCGACAATTTTATATTCAGGGGGCACTGCAAAAAAATACTTATGAATTGTGTGGACTTCATGCTGGTTAATATATGCTCCTACGGTAATATCGCACTCCACTCGTAAAGCGTTTTCTTCGAGAATCACAGCAGGTAGATTTGACTTGTGATCTATGTGAGCCTCAAGTTGACGTTTTGTAAAACCAAACACTGACCGTAATGAGTCCTGGGAGCAAAAATCAATCGACGCACTGCACTTGATTACACTTCGTAACGTATTATTGTTAGGTTTCACACTAATTATAATATTTTTGGATGATGGTTCGTTGCGAAGAAGTACTTTAATGTCGGAGATCTCGTAGCTGCCTGTTGGTAAAGTGATTACCTCCTCTCCCACATAAATTTTATCATCACCCACGTCGATGTTTGGTATGGAGTTCAAGGTGAGCAGCTCAACCAATCCAAGTACGTAATTTTTGTAAGGTAGTAGTTCTATTAGTGGAAAATATTGCGCTTCAAGAAAGATGATATTCCTGATAAACTTAATATCAATGATTCTTCCATGACGGTTTGTCATTGACTGATGGTACTCCAGTATCGAGATGCATTTATTTAGGCTGTCGACGGAATTTTTTCCAGAGAAAGCTTAAACAAAGACGGCCACAGTTGAAAGTATCAAAATCCTGATATCTCTCATAATAACATTTGATAAAGCTAACACCAAGATATAGCAATTAATCACTTGATGGCTGTAGGTCACCAACACTGTCAAAATACGTCACGTTACCGCCTCGCTTCCGATAGGTGATCTAATGAGTACCAGGACCGTCTTTATCATCAAGATTTACTGTTGCGTATGCTTTTGTTCCATATCGTCCATCCCCCTTGTTGACAAGCTTTACATCTACACGCTTCTTCTCTTTTTCCATCGTTTTACTATACATTGCCATATTAAATAATTTATACTGCATTTTCTCAAACTCATTCTTTGCATTTTGACGCATTGCACTATTAAGATCTATGTATGATTTTAGCTCTGGTTTCTGATTAAATCGTAGGACTCTATAAAATTAGGTAATTTAGGACTCTCACTCACAACTTGTTTCAGGGAACGATGATGAATTATGTAGCGGTTTTCTTCGTGCAGCGTAGTTAATAGCTTATCCTGCTATGATCCTGGAGGTGCTGTGTGATCAGCACAGAAAGGCAGGTCTTTGTGAGCATAGTAGAGTGCTTTAGGATACTTAAGATCAACTTCACGTATGTAGCATATCTCGGAATCAGTTGCAATATTTTGAATACCTACGGGGCTTACGTTCTGCGTCCATTCACAAACACTCTAAGGTCATGGTTGGGTCATAGTCCAACTATACAAATTGTTGACATCATAGTACATTTGGTACTTTCTATCTTTATTAGGTTAATGGCCTTGACTCATGTACTGGTTATTAGATTTTGCGTAACATTGGCTGATTCGACCTCGTACACCACGTTCTACAAACATCACCATATCAATGTCTGTCCTCGATTCCAATTTTATCTGAATAATATCAAGTTATTATGATCTATACATTAGTAAAACTTTTAATTTAATCTTTACCTTTGTATAATTTAACAGGCCATCCCATGTCAAGCCAGGTACCATATAATAGTGGGCTGGGTCTAACTTGTATGTTTCGAGACAGTTATGTCTGAGGTTCTTAAATACTTCGGCTTCCTAGAACAACATCTGTCTTCAAATACAAGTAGAGAAAGGCTTTGTCAAACTAAACTCTTTTTCCAAGCGTTAAGCTCAATATTGGCCTTGGATTTTCATATAATTCTTGCAGTTCCAAGGCAAAGTAAGTACAGGTTATTTACAAACCACTTATCTGGTGTTTCATCATTTTCTCCAGTTTGCCTGTAGCTCTTGTATTGCGATTTTGCATCATCATAACTGCATTTTATGAAAAATCCAATGTTTGATGCCTTATGCTGTTGATATAAAGGATCGCTCTGTGCACGTTCCGATAAGCATTTAAAATCTTCGTAAACTATCAACGGCACTCTATTTTTGTAAGTAAAATTCTTGACCATTAGTGTATTATCTGCGTTGTTTTTCCGTGGGAGCGATATTTTGCAGTGATTTACATTTTTGCGATCATATTCACTGCCAATTTTTTAGCAGTCCAAAAGAAATGCAGACATTGCTCACGCACAAATGACTCGTGATCGTGAAAAGACATCTGCTTGTTTATGAGGCGGGATAGATTTTTTATCCAAACGTAGTGTTGACTATACTCGATATTTATATCCTTTTCTTCTTTATCTTTATCTATATAATAACTTTCGATGTGTATTAAATTCACATGTTTATCTTTTTCCGTGCAGTTACATGTGTAGGAATTACGTCAAACGTATTACCTCTCTTCTTTTTTAAAAAGTATAGATTAATTAAAACATCATTTTGCTTTTCAAACGTTCCAATTTGTACCAAGACAAATATTTCTATCGGTCTTACAGTCACATTAATAAATAAACATCAATATTATTTTTAAGTTGACGTATGTGTGTGTGTAATTTTTAAAATTGCACCCACACATGTATACGCACTGCTCCATACCAAGCAAGTTCAACGCTTGTTGAAATTCGTACTTGGCGACTTCACTTTAGAAGCTCGGAGCCAAAGGAAAAAAGAATAGGAATCGAACGGAAGGAGAAGATTCGTTTCGTCCCAGATCGCCAACTTACTCTTCAGTGTGGCTTGTTAGCGATCTGCGCCACAGACGAACACGATAGATCAACTAAAACTAGTACTGATACGCTTCACATTATTTTGCGATGGCGAGAATGACATAGCTG
>JAPYYV010000054.1:0-50162 GCA_030522625.1 Copidosoma aretas | reverse complement strand
TGGTGTGAGTCCAAAGGGTTTTAAGGCTCCTGCCAGGCCCTCAAAACCCTATTGGACTTTGAACTCATGGGACTTTCAAAGTCCCATTGTTTACCTACTAAAATGTTTATAGATTAATTAGAGAAACAAGAAGTAAAAGTTCAAATTACGTTTGTTAAACAGGTTTGAATTATTTATATGAGTAAAATTCGTCCTAAGCAGCGTAAAGTTAATTCTATACTGCTTAATAAAAGAAAGATAATTTTACCGAAAAAATGTAAAAACATTCACATATAAAACCATTTCCTAATAATTTACGTCTTTTGGTTTCATTCCAGTTGTTTGATGTTTTTTATTATTATTGTCTTTAATTAAATTATGTTATATATGGAACTACTTATAATCACTTACTATTAAGGCAGAACAATATTATTGTCATACTCATTAGATTATGAGTGAACCGTGCAGATCTTCATGCTTTAAGATTACTTTGGGATGAGTATAAATGATTCTTATACTTTTTCATGAGATCTTCAAAAGCTCTATCGTTATATTGTTTGCCTCTGCCAGTACACAAATTCTTTGGTACATGACCTTTAAAAAATACAGATCTCATCGAAGCAGTGACATCATCAGCAGCTTTCTGTTTTACTGTTACAGTATTTTAAAATTATATCTATTACAGTGAGCATGTATTTATAACCTCTATTTTTGTGAGCAAAAATTATCATCTCCACAGGAGCAGCTTGCCCTGTCTCATCTAATCCTCGAATAACGTAATATTAACAAAAGTAGTTACGTCGAGCTGCTTTGTGGAGCTCAACTACTAGAATTTTTTTCTTAGTATTTATTCTCGTTGATGATTTATGATAATAGCTTTAAACTCTTAATCCATATCTGTTATCCAGTAAAATTATCTTTAGGAGTAATCTAAGAGGTCTGAGATAGCACTTTTTCTATAATAGCTGTATCTGGCTCTAAATGTAATATTCTTTTAACTAGTGAGTCACTAAAATTGCTAATCTCGGATCTATTTCATCCTGATTGACTCTTCTAATTTTTTTTTTTTACTTCTAAACTAACAAGAGTTATTGCATTATTAGGTTAATGAGCTGCTGCAAAATTACATGATCTTCTGTTTTTTATATTATAATGTCAATCAGTGGTAATTTCATATCCGAAACTGGGAGGACCTCGACCACTATATTTAATCTTATCCAACTTACGCCTGAACACACTAATGATTATCATGATTTTCGTTTCCTAATGATCTTTCGTCTACGAGTAATCAAAGTCTATCAACAAGCTCATCGGGATGATCCCAATGTACAGAATCGTCTGACTGCATTATTTTAGCAATTTTGTAGTAAGGTACTAATAATCCATTCTTTTTGCTGAAAATAAGATCAAACATCACAGCTATAATTTTATCAAATTTATTATTATAAGGCTTTCGAATAGTTCCTAATTTTTTAAATCCCATTGGATGTGCACTTAAAGTTTGCAAGAGAGTTGAATTTTTATCGTAATCATCTTTGTACTCTGAATCAACTTTATAATCAGCTTTTATACTCTAACATCGATTTACAACTCTGCTTGCGTTGTAAAGAGAGATGGTCGCAGTCTATACATACAATGAAATTTTTTGTATCCCAAAGTCATTGTTAAACCTTTAAAAAGTTCATATACCAGGCAATCAGTACTGCGGTCCATGTTCTAAGCCTGGGAATAAGTAAACACATAGAATTAAAATACTATGAAAAAGGCAGCTGCTATAGCGATAACAGGTTCTATAAAGCTTAAGAGTAAATTAAGTATAGGTCAAAAGAGTATTAAGAAAAAACTATATACTTCCTTAAATATAACTATAAGAGCAGGTTCACGATAAATGATTACTAAATGTAAAGATGCGTGCGAAGTAATTAGTTCTGTTTTAAAAGGTGCTTGTAGTGCGGTTAATAAAGCAGGTGGAAAAAGTATGTTAAAGTGCTACGTATACTGCGTCTCTCTGCTGGAATTGAAGATGCATTTCCTTTGATAACCTTATTTGCTGGTTTGAATGCATTTTGTGCACTAGCAAATGGAGTATAAGAAAAATGTAATAGTATCCATGCAGCTAAGGCTGCTAAGCAGCAGCTACAGACAAGTCAAAGTCATAATAATACTATAAAGTCTATGTCCCTCGGAACGGGTCTCTAGCCTAAGCCATACAAGACTGGGTTGGGTGTCTATTTAAAGCTTTATGCTGAAAAAGGTTTAAAAAAAACTTGATGATTCGGAACTTTCAAATAGAGCTTTAACATTGATTTACTTAAATATGCTAGAATATTAAAAATTTCTCAGTTTCGCGGGGTATTTGCGGAAAACAATTTACCCGATATTGGACTGCGATATCGTGCAACTGCGATGGTAAATTTTAATTATAAAGATAGACCTGGAACTCTTTGGGTTGCATATAAAAAACGCGATACTAACGTCATTTACTTTAATAGCTTCTAAATCTGCAGTCGCCTGACAATTTAATGTTGTACCTTGGCATTGGTAAGGTAAAGAACAATTATGAAATACATTATTTTTAATCGACGCGTCATCATCTAGGGATATAATTATTTATTAAAAAGCGAATAATAATACGCTACGTAGTGTCATTACGTGTAATCGTAACATTGATTTTAGACCCAAAGTTACTATTGCACAACTGTATGGCTTCACTGAACGAGTTCTTGAGGATAAAGTTACCCATAATCCATAATAATCTGTAGCTCTTCTTGAGGTAAGCGCATAAAGTATTTAGTGCCACATCACTAGTGTAGCGTATACAATTAGTCAATATGTTTACACCATTAACGGATTTTTCCTAGCTGTACCACCAGGATATAAAATTATTAAAGTCCAATCACAAATTATCTATTTACCAATTGTCGGTCATACTATTAACTATTTACAGCTACGCATAGTTTATCCGGACGGTGATTTACTTAACTTTCGTTAAAAGGGTATGACAGTAAGGTTACATTAAATGCCTACTCTGTAGTAAAAGTCGTTTATAATGATAATAAGTATCTAAGCAGCTCGATATATCTTACACTGCTTCAATGACAGCCAACATTCAAGTCGTTGACACATCAGCGGTGAAGACAACTTAAGCGTCAAAACTAAACGAGTTAAAACTTTAAATTTTTAAAAAGTCAAGGAATAAAAATAAAAAGCACTGGTAAATACTAAATAATTTTTTTTTATTTCTTTGTTGTAATAAGCATGAAAAAGATTTTAGACAGTCAGTCTTCCATCAGGTATAATAAGTCATTTGCTTACGTAAAGATTCATGCTTATCAGCCTTACGAATCGTCAACCTATGGTTATAGTGATAAGATACGTATATAAATTAAACATTAAAACCTATGTCTCATACCAATTCGTAGCTCTTCACACATTTCGGAGAGATTATATTAACTGATAGCAATAGAGCAATGACGAGTACTAAATTTATTAGCAACGCCATCCATCACCTATTTAACGAAATAAGATATGTCATAAATGCTATAGAGATAGATAGGTATAAAACTGTTGGTCTGACAGCTCTTGTTAACAATTGTTTAACGTTTAGTCCTAATCAAAATCCAATGATTGAAAATGCAGGTTACCTTGATCTCAAAGAGGAGGAGGCAAGGCTAACTAAAAATATTGGTATTTATGGTGTATTGATCCCTCTTAGTATGCTTTTGGATTTTGCTGGGGACTATCATAAGAAGGTTGTTCATGTTAAACATGAACTTATACTCACAAGATCAAAATAGTACATTACGCTACTAGGGCACAAAGTACAAACATGAGCGCCCGAAGGGCGTGCTTGTTTTACTTTTTTGCCCGAGTCTCGTATATTCTTTTTCTTGCCGAGGGCGCAAAGTGCATTTTTGCGCCCGTGGGCACACGTTTAGCCCGCAAAAATACTTTGCGCCCTAGGGCAGAAAAAATGTTGGGCCCGGCGGGCCGAAAAAGTTGTTCTGCCCGTGGGCGCAAAGTGGTTTCAAGGGCCCAAAGTGCAGCCTGAGGGCGGAAAGGCTCTGCTGCACTTTGGGCCCATGGTGAGAAAAATTATTTACATGCAGTTTTTTAAACATCAATGCTCCGGCTAATAGTGCTGCTAATGCGGTAGCCACTTGCACAGATTAGGAGATACATAGATTAGAACTTAAATAGTTTTTATCCTACGCAGCACTTTGGGACTCTAATTAAATTTATTTACTTAACTATTTACAAAAAGGTCAATTTCTTTCCATGAGTTTTTATACGTAAAAGATATACGAATATCCATGCTTACCTACTGCATTAAAACATATATTGACAGTTAAAATATCTAATCAGTCGGCAAAGCCAAGTAATTTTATCTCAGCTTTTCAGAAAAATCGTAAGAATTAAAGAGGCGTTAATGCTGGTAAGCCTGATCATTGTAGTGTATAAAAAGTATAACTTTATC
The DNA here is from genome assembly GCA_030522625.1 of Copidosoma aretas. Taxonomy (NCBI): domain Eukaryota; kingdom Metazoa; phylum Arthropoda; class Insecta; order Hymenoptera; family Encyrtidae; genus Copidosoma; species Copidosoma aretas. The sequence goes on along the minus strand of JAPYYV010000054.1, from coordinate 45,706 downwards.
CTTGTCTACAATATTATTCTTATGGCAATCTGAATCTCAACATGGCGCATAATCGATATCTATTGTTATTTGACGTGTATGCTAATTTTCAAAGTCATATCATGGTAATGATCGTTCGTCACTTTTAAGTAAATATCAATTTTTGAATGATATTTCTCTGTCATTGATGGCTCTCTAGGTAAATAGGTCGCTAAACAATACTTTAGTAAATATACTTGTAGAATCAGAATCTCACGGCAATTTTTTTTAATATACTAGCCTATCGTTTGATTTTATATGATTTTATAGTTTAGTATAGCCCAATTAGCGGTGTCGACAATAAACTTATGTAAAGTGTAGCGGTCGCGGTAGAATGTTGGGGTTAGTATAATGGGGTTAGGCTATAAAACCTAAGGTATGGCTCTGCTAGTATTATTCATTTTCCAACCGCCATTGAAAAGGGTCGGAGCAGTTAAAGTAGAAAAGATGAAGACAATAGACGACGGTAAGAAGAGTGAAAAAAGTATTTTTAAAATAAATTCACGGAATCTATAGAGAGACGCAAATTTAATAGAAAAACCAAAAATTTTATGAATACTAAAAAAAATTTTATTGAAATTTCATAATATCCATCTATATGTCGCAAGAATCGACCATTCGCCAATTTACAACGGATGTCAAATATCAAAAACTTTTAACTAAGGATGGTGATAATGATGATAAAAGATCTTGGTTGGGAAAGTTTACAGAAAAGTCTTCGAAGAAGATACCTGAGAATAATGGTTATAAAAAATTGAAATATAATAGATAACATAGTTGATACACAGGGCCCTTAATAGCCCGTCAACGACTTTGTGCTAAACAAGTTGGCTATAGTTCCACTAACTTAAAAAACTGAGCATTTTGTATGTACGTAAAGGCAGCCATTTTCTCGGTGAAAACTTACCGACAAATACAAACGAGAAGATACATGGCTGAAAAAATATTATCATGGCTTCTCATAGAAAATAGATAAGTTACCCTACGACACATAATGTTCTAAGAAAGTGCCTTATAAATGCTACCAAAGTATACGTAGAAGGCTTAATGCTAAGTAGTTAGTTGGAGCGAAGTAAATTGGATCTTTTTAATGTTGGTGAGTTTGATTTTCCACCCGTGGATAAAATGAAAGACGTTAATGTTTGTAATAATTACAACAGCTTACATAGGACCAAATAGGCTCTACACAACGTTAATCGTCTTCAACACTATACTTTTCTAGTAGAGTTGATCGATGGGCAGAAGATCTTTTTTTTGTAGCGAAATAAAAAATTATGGTGGGACTAACGAGTGACAGCCTGGTTAGGGCTTTCATCGATATGGGGATGAAAGGGGCGACTTTATTACCGCACGAATCACTACAGTTGGCTTGTGGCTCGGAGTCTCTTGCAAAAGCTTAAGCTTGTGTGGCTTTTTGCGCAGTTGGTGGGGGCTCAAGATGTAAAGTGTGCATATACTTGGATAAAATACAGGAAGGCTTTTCGGCTATAAAGCTACTAAGCCATCTCCAGTGGCCTAGGAGCCTTATGGCCAAGTAGACTGCCTTTTTCACTTACTTTTAGGTATATTGTCAAAGATGAGGATCACTCTCCCGCTCTTCTCAGCTCCCACCTAATTCCCCCCGCACTCTCTGGCTTCTTTTTGACTGTTTCTTATCTACCCGTCACCACCTACTAACATCACTCAGTTAATAGTTCATTTTAACAGGATTCTTCACCGCAATATATTAAAGTTAGCTCCCCTTCCTCCTTCTCTAGCGTTTTTAACCATTTATTATTTACAACTATAAGACATTTGCTTAACCTTCCTTAATTCATTTTGTCCAAACTTTATATCTCTCCATTTACGTTGGTATCTTTTATTTATATAGACAAACTTATTTTTCCAATAAATCTAAACTAAACCATGGCTTGAAAGCCAATATTTTTACCCAAAAAGTATTATCCTCATCCATAAATATATTTTTTGATGGCAATGCTAACTATATTTTAAAATATATGTACATATTAACGTATATGAGACGAGTTTATTGTATTAATAGGGAAATTTTCTATTACACACTCCCTTTATCTTATGAGTACAAGATCTGGCAATCCTTCTTATTAACAATCGTCTGTGACGTGTCAATATTATTAAATTTGTGTATAATGTGAAAAATCTTATTTCACATCATGATAATAACAATTTATGGATTTTTTTTTTTTACTCCGCTGATCTTACATCTACAATCTTAAAAAACTCTGAAGCACAGTCAACTCATTAAAGCCTGGACAAAAGTAATATTTTTTGATACAAATCATTTTTTTTATAGAAGAAAAATGAATTCTGTTGGCTAAACTTTGTAACATTCTATATACTGTTTTTCACTGTCTTTGCAAAATACATAATAAAGCCGTAGAAAAATAAGTCACCTCCAACTAGGAGCTAAAAGCAGTGATAGTATTAATAGCAGGGGATGTAGATTATATGATAAAATAGGAGCAAACAGAAAAAGACACCTGTTTTTGTAGCCAAGTTCTTACATTTTGCTGCACAGCTGTGTGGATAATCGTCTCACAAGCCTCTAAAACTATTTTTTACTTTCTTTTCTAAAAACATACTAAGTTTTGGCCGTTCCACCTGCACAATACAATGTGGCATTAATTCTTTTTTTTCAGCTACCTCATAATGTGTCTGCAGACTTTTTACAATTTTTTAGAAAAAAATGCATGCGTAAATAATATTCATTTGCTATTATTCAGAAGCTTATGTTGAAAATAAAAGCTTGAAATAAAATTTTCCGAGAGTCTGGCAGCCTTGGCGTATGAACAAGGATTCTATTGGACTTTGCTGGTCAAAATCTATTAAATTAAACAAGTGACATTACGTAGATCTTCGCAAAGGAGCTACCTTAGGGCAAAAAACTATTAAAATAGTTCTGGATTAGTTGTAAATAATGGGTATACAATGGGGGATTGTAATGGATAGATAAATTATGTGAAAAACAGAAGAGATAAGTCGTAGTTTTGTATTAGAGTTAGGGATGTAGGGCTGCAGTGCTGTCTAAAATTAAAAAATAATAAAAAGAAAAGCATCCTATTAAAAACAGATGACTCTTGAAATTTCAGGCAATGATATACAATAAAAAAAAGGAAGAAACGGTCGCAGCAGTCTACAAAAAAACGAATTAAAAGCAAGTAGAAACAGAATTATTATAATGACCGAAAAAAAAGAAAAGACATATTGGTCTAAAATAATCTACTAAGGTGTAATAAATATTAAAAAAAAATTTAACAGTTTTAATAATGTTATCATACAGGTAGCAGAGCAATAAAAAAAATGAGCCCAAAAAAAAAGACAAATGCAAAATTTATAATCCGAAGTTTGACACACATAAGCAGAAAAATTACATTACTTGTAAACGCAAAGAATAGTACAAGAAAAAAAGATAGTACAAAAATATATTTCAAGACGGAGAAAATAGGTTACTAGAAATTCGGACAGCTGTAAAAAAATGAAGGCCAAACAATAACTAGGAAAGGTAACTAAAAACAAACATAAAACTAGTTTTTATAATCGATTGTATAATTAAGACTAAAAAACAGGATAGGAGTACGAAAAGAGGATGAATAGAATAATTTAAATAAAAATATGCCCATGATTAGTATCATTAAATCAACAAACATACTAAATAAGTTATTAGAAAAAAATATATCATCAAAGGGTGACAAATAGCAAGAATCTTTCTTTTATAAAAAGGGGGATAATAGCAGAAAAAATTGAAAACTTTAAAATAGTTGCGTTTCTAGGTACAACATACAGACAATAAATCATTGTAATTGCTTTAGGAGTGAAAAAAAGGTAAAAAAGAGAAAATATCAAAGGAAAGTCGGTCAGACTTCTAATATAAAGACAAATACAGAGGACTATGATTGTATACTTAAAATTGTTGTTGTAATGAATTATAGGAAGTGGGAAAAAAATTATATGCTGTGTAGGAAGACTAATATAAAGTATTTGATAACACTAGTAGAAAAATATATTATGTTAAATAAGAGAATAGTGGAATTGGTATTGAAAAAAAAAAAAAAAGAATTAATGATAACAAAAAAAATATCTCGTTGCAAACAACGGGCGAACAATCTAATTTTATAATGGTAATTATGTAAGTAAGAGATAACTATAAAGCACTATATACCGTAGGATATTAAGCGGGTTATCGTAAGATTTTGTCTTCGTTATTAATTCTTCCAAACATTGTATCACACTTATTTTATCAATGCACATAATATGTCCTAATTTACAATAGCCTGGATTTATACTTTTCGAATAATTAAATCGCAATAGTTTAAAGTTGTATCAAAAGGTCGTTAGTTGGCCTTACGTATAAAATAAAGATAATTTATGTGAGTAAAACGTACAGTAAATAGGGGGCACGTGGCTAATGATTGGTACTAAACAGTAAAAAGAGGATACACGTGACTAGTGATTGCTGAAACGGGCAGCGAAAAAAAGGACGACCGTGGCTATTGATTGGAAGGGCTAACGGCGTCGTATCTATGCAAGAGGCAATCATCGCCAGAAAGTCGAACGGGGCAGAGCAAAGCGAGGGGACTACGTCACGCTACGCACCATCAGAAAGAGATGTGTTTTATAGAAGGGTCCAGCGTGGCCACCAGAATACTAATTATAGTCCTGATCGCGGAAGCAGTCCAAGCAAGGTAGGAAACCAAAAATAATAATAATAATAACAATAAGTATATCAAAAGGACAAAGGAAAAGAGAAAGGTAGAAAATCTGTGCTTAAATTTGTTTGTGTAAGTTGTATATCTATTAAGTAAAGCATTAAATTAATTGGTAATTAAAAAAAAATGTTGCATGGAGATGATAATTTAATCGTGGCAATTACTGCGAAAGGTCAAAAAATGCGATAGTCATAACGAACGACAAGGTATCGTTTTAATTTTGTCACGATCCCGAGGTACAAGTATTAGTAAAGGCAAATAAAAATACCGAAAATTTAGTCAAAAAGGTCCTTAGAGGCATAAAAACATTCATATTCAGGAACAAAGGTAAAAAAAAAGGATAATTGTAAAATATTACTAGACAACGAGGCTTCAGAATCATATGCAGAGCCACTATGTAGTTACAGAAGTGATAAAGTAGGGAACGACTAAGATGTAAGAGATGCTTTTGTGACCGCAGAATTACGACGGCATAGCACAATAAGAAGGGATTTGAAGCTACTGCGGAGGTATTCGGAAAGGAAAGGGGACAAACGGAAAAGAGATGCGCATAGCAGAGAACGAAGAATAACTACGCTGCTGCAATGGCTTACGGGCCTCAAGGTAGATTAGAGGAGATGAAGTGGCCAAGACGTATGCAAATTCGACAGCATAGATACACAGAGCGTGAAGACGGAAGAGAGACTTTAGACGGGATAACGAGCCTAAGTGCCGTACGAGTTTGATTAACACTGAGACAATAACTTCGTGGAAACAGATGTTAAGACTACCACGTAGAGTGAAAAAGGGAAAGGTAACATTCTTTTAAGGAGTTTAGGGGGAAAATATCGACGATTCTAATGATTACAGGGGACCCATTAAGTTCCACAGCATACACTGGGGGGGTTTGGGCAATAGGCCAGAAGGTGGACAAACGAGACGTCCTCTATTTTGTGGCAACCTTGTCGAGCAGGCTAAAAGTGGTGAAAGTATGACTTAATACAAGTCAATTCAAGAGTTTCTCGAGGATATTACGGAAAGATATGGGGCCATTAACAGCGCAGAAGCAGAGATGGCAACAAATTGAACAGAAGAACAGATAGAGGGCGAGACGGTAGAGCATTACTTGGATAGAATACAAGGGTTATTTAATCAGTTAATGGGACTGCAGGACGCAGACCTAGAACTTTTAGAGGCACTGTGACAAAAACTAAAAAGATACATACTGAAAAGGGTGATTACTCTTTTTATATTAACACCCAATTAGACTGATAAACAAAGGGTTGAAAGCCCCTAAAAAACGATCGGATGCATTTTGCATTTTTTGATGTAATCGACCCCGCTGATTAAGGGAAGAATATTTTGAAAAATTTTTGCGGTGGACTTCTTGCCAAAGATAAAGTTTTTCTGCAGTTTTGTTTGAAAAACGCGGATTGCTCGAGAACGGAAGCACGTAGCGAAAAACGACGTGCACCAATCGAAAGAGCATGAAAAACTGCATAAGATAGCACTTTTTCTTCGATTTCGATGAGTGCAAGATCTCGAGAAAAACGGTCCAGATAATGTTTATATGATTTTGCACAAGATGACGAAGGAGAAGAAAAGCAGCGGCGGCGCCCTCCCCTCCCTTTTCGTACTATATCGGTATACCAGTAAACATTGCGGCCGCCAACTTGCACACACACACCCGCAGTAGCTAGGGGCAATAGGAGAGAAAGAGAGAGCGGTAGAGTAAAAGCATTTTGTAAACATGCACTGATCGTCTTCCTGTCAGCCAAGCAGCTGACGCAACCCTAACCTGATTCATCAAGTGTACATCACTTTCTCATTTTTCTGGTGATGGTGTTGTAGAAACAAAGAGCAACCATGCAGGAGTGCTGACTTGTTGGTGCTGGGCTCAATGTTCCTGGTGACGACGGATTTGCAGTCACTCAGGCATAACCTTTTTCATTTAGACGTGTGGACATGAACAAGTGGATATATTATACTTTCATGCTAATATGTGACGACTTGTATTATTGTATTATTTTTATTTCTTTCAGGTTTTTAATGACAAACGCATAAAAGTTTGTCATAATAACATATGAGTGTACATTTTGTTCTATTTCCCTTCAATTACATTGAGTCAAACAATATTTAGTACTTCTATTGTGAAAGACGATACATTTTCAAAACATAAATAAGTACTCTTTAAGAATCAAGAAAAGAAGATTGAGCATTCTCGGCACTCAAAATGGACAAAATTAGAATGTGTACATAATTTGCGATGGGCAATCTGCAAGTAGAATGATTATACCTAAGACTGGGTGATTAATAAATGAGAAATATGAATTACCTGGTCACTTTTGGCTATGCAAATTAGATGAATAAAGCAAAATGATTGATAAATTATTATTAGAAGGTACTAAAAAAATTATGAAGTTACTATTACTTGTGTTAAAAATTAATGTTCTATGCGCAAAAGGTCAGGTTACGTTGGGTTTTCTCCCTGACATTCAGCTGGCAAGGCAATGGATTTCACATGTAGACTTGAGCCCACTGAGTGGATCTTCAACATTCTTTTTTACTTTTAACTTGCAATATAAGAGTTCCTGCAAGTTTCAGTTTTTGCTTTAGATCAGAGAGCGCAAGCGAAGCAATCATAACAGGTGTTCCTTTTTCAAAATAAGAATTTTTTAAAAGACAGTTGCACATAATGTTGCATATCTTGTGATTTTGACTTTATTGGGACTTGGAAAACATGGACAGGTGTAGGTAACAAGTAAAAATCACAAGATAAGCAACGTCAAATACAATTTTCTTTTGGACAGCTTTTATTTTGAAAAAGTAACCTGACCTTTTGCGCATAGACCATTAATTATTAACACAAGTTTTATTAACTTTATAATTTTTTTAGTACCTTTTAATAATTTTTCAATTATTTTGATTCATCATCAAGTTTGTATAGCCAAAAGTGGCCAGGTTATTCATATTTTTGATTTAATAATCACCCAGTCTTAGGTATAATCATTCTACTTGCAGATTGCCCATCGCAAATTATGTACACATTTTAGTTTTGTCCATTTAAAGTACTAAGAATGCTCAATTTTCTTTTCTTGTATCTCAAAAAGTACTTATTTATGTTTTGAAAGTGTATCGTCTTTCACAATAGAAGTACTAAATATTGTTTGACTCAATGTAATTAAAGTGAAATAGAACAAAATTTACACTTATATGCTATTATGACAAACTTTCATGCGTTTGTAATTGAAAACCTGAAAGTCGTAAAAATAATACAATAATACACGTCGTCAAATATGAGCATAAAAGTATAATATATACACTTGTTCATGTCCACATGTCTGCATGACAAAGGTTATGCCAGAGTGACTGCAAATCCGTCGTCACCAGGAGCATTCAGCCCAGCACCAGCACTTCTGCATGGAATAATTTGCTCTTTGTTTCTACAACACCATCACCAGGGAAAAGAAAAAGTGATGTACACTTTATAAATCAGGATAGGGCCACGTCGGCTGCTTGGCTGACAGAAAGAAGGAGGGACAGAGGATGAACATATGCCCCAATGTCAACAAGAAAACATAACTACAGGGGCCACGTAACTGAAAATCAGGTCAGAATTGGACTTGGGGGAGATAGGATTAGCAGGAAGGCTTGTAAAAGATATTACCAAAAAAACAAATATAATTACGGAGAATATGTAAGGAATTTTGAAAGAAAATATGCTTATTGAGGAAATAACAAGAATAGACATAACCGGCCAAATAACAAAAAAGACAGACGAAGGGACAAAAGTAGAAGGAACATCCTAAATAATTTGAACTAGAAAAATGATGAGCGTTACGAACCAGAGTGCACAAAAAGTTCACAGTGGATGAGGGCGGCAGAACCAAGACATGATGGGTTGCCTCGTACACAGGAGCTGCGTTGTTAGAACGATGCTCGGAGTACTCCACCAGCATCAGAGAGATGCGAAAATATATAGTGGTAGGAAAAAAAAAAATAATGAATATATAATCGAAGAATGGCAGAAAATGGGCATGAAAGAAAAAGAACCTATTCAGTTGGAGTAGCCGGAAAAGGGGAAAAACAAGCATAAGAAGACAGCTGATGAGCAATCCGATACAAATGCGCAGACAATAAGGAAAGTTATTAAGGAGAAGTCGGCAGGAAAGGAGAAGACGAAGATTTTTCGTATGGTCCAAATAAAGTACGCGGTAGTGGGGCGCAAACTGCCGACAGTGATACTAGACATTGCTGATTTCCGACAGAAAAAATTGGCCATCTACGTGGATACAGAGGCTTAAATCCTGCTGTTGGAGGAAAATTATATAGAAAAAATGCAATATTATATGAAAACGTAAAGGTAAATATAATTGGAGTAACTCATGGAGAACGTGAGATAAAGGGCACGGTAGATGCAATAATCGACAGAATAAAGTGCACCTTTTGTGTAGTCCTGCAGGATTTTTCGATTGAAGTAAATTAAATTCTCGGGTGGGACATGTTCAAAAAGCACGACGGTGAAATTATTGCGAGATAAAATAAGTTAGGCCTAGGTGGTGTAAGAATACCGCTAAAGATGGCAATATATTTCGAGACAGCAGCGAGATCCAGACAAGTCATTTATGTGAAGGTCAAGAAAGGACAAGATTGATGCGTACTACTTTAAAACGTAAGAGAATACGTACATTTCGGAAACTTCTATGGCACTGATGCCAAGGGTAAAATATATGTGGAAAGTGTAAAATTTCAAACAAAGCAAGGAAAATACCAATTTTCGAAGTTGACCTTATAGAGTGCGACACAGCAAAAGTAGTAAAAAGAGTAGGTGACATGGGAGAAGTCACCTGGAAAAAAAATGCACTCGTAGGTTTGCTAAATGGAAACAAATATGACGAAAAAGTGACAAAAAGTCTGTATAAGCTGAAATACAAGAGTGTTAATGAGCAGATATAAATCGACACAAATGCAGAAAAAGATGGTGATTCTGAAAAAGTTAAGGAGAGGAATAAAAAAATTATGATGCTAGTAGATACTAAGGGCTACAACGAAAAAGAACTACAGCACGTGAGAGGGTTGATAGCGTTAAACTCATTCGCATTCAGTTTGGAGGGAGGGCCGATGAAAACAACAAATTTGGTGGAGCTTAAAATTAAAACTTCAGCAAATAAGGTAGATGGAATCAGAATGCATGGATACCCACAGTCTGTGAAAGAAGACATCAGAAAAAAAATCTAAAAATTAATATATTTGGACTCAATAGAATCGTCGACCTTTCTAGATGATTCAAATACATGGATAGTGCCTAAACCACCGGGACTATATGGCGAGAAAGGGTGGTTATTGGTCACAGATTTTGAGCAGTTAGACAAAATAACAGTAGAAAGCTGTTATTCGCTACCCTTTTGAAGCGACATATTGGAACACTAAGCAGCTTCTAAGTACATTACAGTAGTAGACATAAAGAGTTGCTGATACCAAATTAAAATTCGGGAGGGGGACGCACACAGTTCAGCGTTTTCAGAACCTGACGGCCACTACCTATATAAACAAATGTTTATGGGATGTTTGGAGTCGCCAAAAAAGTTTTTGAGGGCTAGATCACTAGCTCTAGCGGATATACAAGGACAAGAAATCAAGGTGTACATGGATGACATCATGTTCTCTGCAGTTACACTAGACGAGCACAAGAACCGTTATAAGAGATTAGTAGAAGAACTGGCAAAATCAGACATGACCATAAAACAACAGAAATTTTAATTCCTAAAGAGAAAAGCAAAAAAAGCGTGGTTATGTGGTTTGTAATAGTAAGGTAAAGACAGACCCAGAAAAGTCGAAAATGGCAAGAAAATACCCTAGACTAATGAATGCAAAAAAGGTAGAGCAGTTTTTGGGATTGCCGGATATCACAGATAATTCATATAAGTCTACGCGAAAAAAGTACGTCCATTATCAAAGCTAACAAAAAAAGCAGGATTTAGGTGGGATAAGGAGCAAGAGGAAACCTTTAAGACACTTGTCGACGCTTTATACTTCAAACCCGTGTTAACAGTGCCTAACATAGGTAAAATTTTTATCGTTACGAGTGACGCGTCAGACTAGGCTATCGGCGTAATTCTCAGTCAGGGTGAAATAAGTAAAGACAGGCCATAAAGATACGCATCACAAAGCTTTAGAGGTAGAAAACTCAGGAACCCAACTTACGATAAAGAGCTGCTGGCGGTAGTGTTGGCAAAAGAGCAGCTTAGACGTTATTTATACGGTAAAAAGTTCACGTTGATAACCGACCACGAAAAATTAAAGCATTTATAAAAATCAGGACATTCGCTCTAATAAGCTGAAAGCTGAGTTACGAAGAAATGATCTCGATATCGTATACCACTCCTGTTCCCTGAACAATGCACCAGACGCACTTTCAAGGAATGCCGTTAGAAAAGAATGCAAAATAAACCCGGAACTACCGCGTGCATTTTTCAGCTTGTACAGTCTTTTTCTTACTTTATTGTCGTATTTGTTTTCATCTAGTGAGCATACAAGTGCATTTTTTTTCCTGGCACCCTCTCCCACGGAAGATACTATTTTCACTACTCTTTCTGTGTCGCACTCTACAAGGTCAACCTCAAAAATTGAAATTTTCCTTGCTGTGTTTGAAAAGATTACACATTCTACATATATTTTACCCTTGGCATTAGTGCCATAGAAGTTTCTAAACTGTACGTATTTTTTAACGTTTGAAAGTAGTACGTATTAATCTTGTACATTTTTATATTCTTTCTTGACCCTCGCATAGATTACCTGCCTGGATCACGCTGCTATCTCGAAATATATTGCCATCTTCAGCGGTATTTTCAAAACAACCTAGGCCTAATTTATTTCCTTTCGCACTAATCTCACCATTGTGCTTGTTAAACATGGTTCACCCGAGAATTCAATTCACCTCAATCGAAAAATACTGCGAGACTACACAAAAGGTTCACCTTATTCTGTAGATCATTGCGTCTACCATGCCTTTAATCTCACGTTCTTCATGGGATACTCTGAATATATTTACCTTTACGCTCTCATATGATAACGCATTTTCTTCATGTAATTTTCTTTTAGCAGCGAGATTTAAGCCTCTGTATCGGCGTAGGAGGCCGATTTTTTCTCTTGGAAATATGTAATCTCTAGTATTACTGTCGGCAGTCTTCGGCCCACTGCTGCGTACATTATTAGCACCGTAGGTAAATTCATCGTTCTCTCATTTCCTGCTGACTTCTCCTTAATTAATTTTTTTATTGCCTGCGCATTTGTATCCGATTGCTCATAAGCCGTGTTTTTATGCTTACTTTTCCCCTTTTCTCATTCCTCCGACTAAATAAGTTTTTTTTTTTATGCCCATTTTTCGCCTTTCTATGATTATATATTTATCGATCACTTTTTTCTCCCTACCACTATATATTTTCGCTTTGTACGAGGCAACCTATTTTTTTTGGTTCAGCCGCCCTTGTCCTCTGTGTTCTTTTTGTGCACTCTGGTTCGTAACGCTTATCATTTTACCAGTTTAAATTATTTAGGATGTTCTTTTTACTGTTGTCCCTTTGTCCGTCGTTTTTGTTATTCGGCCGGCTATGTCCGTTCTTGTTATTTTCTCGCTAATCATATTTCCTTTCAAAATTCCTTACTTATTCTCCGTAATTATGTATGTTGTTTGGATAATTCATTTCACAAGCCTTTCTGCCAATCCTATTATCCACAGGTCCGATTCTGCCCTGATTTTCAGTTATGTAGCCCCTGTAGTTATGTTTTCTTGTTGACATTGGGGCATATGTTCGTCCTTTGTCCCTTCCCTCACTTTTATTTTGGTGCCGCTTATTGTAAGGCCCTGTGGTCTTCTTGCCACGACCTTTTTTTAAAACCAGCCCGTTTTTTATATCGTGCCACAGTAAGCGACATTCTTCTACTACATGCCCATTTCTGCCACTGGATCTGTATCTTCTGGGCTCACTCTTTTGTCTTGCATGTCTATCTATACTTGACCGAGGAGAAATAATACTCACAATATCCTCGACTTTTACTGCTAATGTAATAGCTTTGGTTAGCGTTGCTGGCCTATCCTGCGAGATTTCGTGATTATAAGGGGGCTTAACTGTTAATAAAAACAGTGTTATTACCTCTTTTAGTATGTATCTTTTCAGTTCTCGTTGCAATGTCTCCAAAAGTTTAGTTCTGCGTCCATTAACCTAATAAATAACCCTTATACTCTATGCAAATACTGCTCTACCGTCCCGCACTCCATCTGTTGTTTCGTCTAAATTGTTGCCATCTTTGTTTCTGCGCTGTTAATGGACACATGTTTTTCCGTAATTTCCTCGAAAAACTTTTAAACTGACTTGTATTACATCATACTTTCACCACTCTTAGCCTGTTCGACTAGGTTGCCAGGAAATAAAGGACGTCTCTTTTGTCCACCTTCTGGCCTATTGCCTGAACCACCCTAGTAAATGCTGTGAGACTTAATGGATCCCCTGTAAACATGGGAATCGTCGGTATTATCCTACTTAACTCCCTATTAGAATTGTACTATTTCCTTTTCCACCGTACCCGGTAGTCCCAACACCTGTTTTCACGAAGCTTATGTCTCTGTATCAATCTAACTTCTACGACACTAAGGCTCGTTACCCCGTCTAATGTATCTCTTTCGTCCTCGTGCTCTGTGGAGCTATGTTGTCGGATTTGCATACTTCTTGGCCACTTCATCTCCTTTAATCTTTTTCGAGGCCCGTAAGCCATCGCAGCAGCGTAGGTTTTCTTCTCTTTCTGATATGTGCTTCTTTCTCACTTTTATCCCCTTACCTTTCCAAATACCTCCACGGAAGATGCAAGTAAGTCCCTTTTTATTGTGCTATGCGGCAGTATTTCTGCGGTCGCAGAAGCATCTTCCACATCTGAGTCGTTTTCTTCTTCTTTACTTTCGTAACCACATAGTGGCTCTGCATATGATTGCAAGGCCCCGTCGTCTAGTAATATTTTACAATTATCCTTTTTTTTACCTTCGTCCCTAAATATGACTGTTTCTATGCCTCTAAGGATCTTGATGACTAAATTTCTGGTCGTTTGAATTTCCTTCAATGCTTTACTTAATAGGAAGACAATTTACACAATTAAATTTGAGCCCACATTTTCTACCTTTCTCTAATCCTTTGTCCTTTTGATATACTTATTGTTATTATTATTATTTATTCTGGTTTTCTATCTTGCTTGGACTGCTGCCGCGATCAGGACTTTATTTAGTATTCTGATGGCCACGTTGGACCCTTCTATCAAATACATCTTTTTCTGATGGTGCGTAGCGTGACGTAGTCCTATTTCTTTGTTCTGCCTTATTCGACTTTCTGGCGATGATTGCCTCTTGGATTGATTCGACGCCGCTAGCAATTCCAATCAATCGCTACGGTCGTCCTTTTTTTGCTGCCCATTTTAGCAATCACTAGTAAAGTGTATTCTCTTTTTACTGTTTCATACCAATCATATTATCTTTATTTTATACGTAAGGCCTTTTAACGACCATTTGATATAACTATAAATTATTGCAATTTAATTATTCGAAAAGAATAAATCCAGGATTTTGTAAATTAGGACATATTATGTGCATAAATAAAATAAGTGTGATGCAATGTTTGGAAGAATTTAAAAAGATAACAAAATTTTACGATGACCCGTTTAATTTTTCTCCAGTCAAAATCTTGTGCCATTCTGTTTTTATTTTTGTTTATGCCTCTGTTTCTGCGAGCTGCAGATTCGTGGTATTTTGTAGGGACCCTGTATTGCTGGTTGGCCGGCGAAACTACAAGTATATTCGTGTATAGTACCGCTGATGATTTGAGATCTTTAATAAAAATTTCAAATTTCTTCACTAAATACTGCTACTGATCTATGTTTATTTTCTTGATCCCTTCCTATTTCTATAGTTTTTTATTCTGTTCGCCATAACTTGTGCTCCTAGAGACACTAAACAATTTTTAATATCAGATTTTAGCGCAGCATCGTCAAAGTGTTTTCTTACGTATATGCGTATCACGTGTACTTTACTGACTTTTGATATCATTGCGCTCAGAACCTTCTTAGTTTCATTGATTAAAACCAATAAGTTTACACATCCACTCTTATAGAGTGCGTCAGTGTTTTTGGTATCAGGGATGCTATCTGTTATTGTGCAAAAGGTTTAATTTTCCAAATATCTAGATAAGTAATCCGCAACTTTTTTCACTTTTTGGTGTAGTGTTTGGTCATCATTTTCCTTTAATGCCCATAGTTATAGGTTCTGGTGAAGTTTTGTTCTGCATACTCCGTATTTCGCTAGAGTGCTTAAAATTAATATGTCTTTCTGATGACACATCCTGCTTTGCTTCCCGAGTCTTTTAGGGCCTTATTTATATCATTGTCTCGTTCTCTGTCGCTCTCTGGCTATAAGTCGGACAAGCTTTGCAAGTTGTGGTATAATAGAGGCTCCTGTGATGGCAGTGGTTCTAGTGCAGGTGTCCCACGTTTATCGGGTGTTTTCTTCCCTTTTATTTCTGGTGGCGACTGATCAGACATCCCTTTAAAGTACGACATTGGTGGATATATAGGTGGGGGAAGCTATCGTTTTCCTGTACTTTTATTGCAGTCTTCTCTGCGATGTCGGTATTCCGATCTATTCCTCTATGGTCTTTATATTGACCTTCTGGATCCTTGATATTTTCATTATTTGATTGATTTCTATTATCAGCATCTTTTTTCGAACTGCTGCGGCCATCCGTCATATCCCTCTTTCCGTGATCATGCTGATTCTCATCACTGTCTGGCTCGTTAAGTGGTAGTGATACATCATGTATGTCTCTCTTAAGTAGTGCTCAATAGTGTTCTTTCTTAAGATCTACATGTTTAGACAGTATACCCTTTTTACTTACGTAATGTTGGTAAATCGTAAGTTCTGGTGTCACTTCGAAGTGCATACATATATTTTCCTCGTATTTTTGGGAAAATATAAAAGCGCTTTCCCCGTCGCCAATCTCATTCCCGTCGTCAAGGATTATTTTTGTGCTTTTGGGGTCTTTACATTTCTGTAACCAATTAAATTGATTATTAATGCTTTTTTTAGTCTGTCCGTTGATATTTTATGTCCATATGAGAGGATAAAAGCATGAAAAAGGCAACTTTTGTCGTAGAATACATCAACCATCTTAAGTGGATTATGTGGCTCCGTACAACTTGTCGTGCTTCTTTAAGTTCCAGCGTCCACTTCTTCTTTCATTTCTATATGGTTAAAGCGTGTCACAGTGTGCTATTATTCTTTCTTTCTTCTTATCTTCAAGTCCAGGTGTACTAAAAAATTCTGTCGGCTTTTTTTGCAGTGTATCTAGTTTTATCTTACGAGACTTACATTGTAATTGCTGTGTTTTTTTTCTTTTAACAAATCACGTACTCGTTAGTTTTACTTCTTTTTGCATATTTTTCTCTTTTCGCATGGATGCAAGTTTTTTATAATCTGTTACTAGCGATACAATCTCATCGACACTGTTTCTTGCTGCAGTTTGCTGCACTCCTGGCTTTTTCTTTTTATTTACAGTATGTGTTGAGAGGGTACGTGGTCTAACTATATGTTTCTTTGCCTACTTTGAGTATTTTATTTTTTTGTGATTCTGTCTCTAGCCATTCTGACCTCGAGTCCGCGTCACTGTCGTTGCTTGGCGTCTATTCACTTGAATTATTTTTTTTCCGGTGCTTCTTTTTCTTTACCTTTTCTTTCGACTTGTCCAAATCAAAAAGTAACGTCTGATTTTTCCTGTTCTTTGTTCTTATAGTCTTCTTCTCTCTTGTATAAATCGTGTATATCCTCGCCAGTAAAAAATCTGTTTAACCAAATCCCTCTTTTTCCTGTTCCTCTGCGAGTTCGTATACCACCTTGCGCGGTAATTCAGGGTTTTTCTTTCCTTCTTTTAGAATTAAGTTACGCGACAATGCGTCAGGTGCTCTGATAATTTTCCTGGGTCCATAGACAACGTCGAATTTTCAGCCACGTAGCTCTGCCTTTAGTCTTGTAAATCGCAGGTCCGGTTTTTTCGATGTGCGAATATCTTTAAGAGGCTCGTGGTCGGTAATTACTGTAAATATCCATCTGTATAAGTATGGTGTGAATTGCTCTTTTGAATGGACTGTGGTCAGTAGTTCTTTATCGTACGTTGGTTAGCAAAGCTCGCTACCTTTTAGGTAGCGGGATGCATATTTGCAAGGGTGATCTTCCCCTATTTTTTATTTACTTCTATGTCTGGCACTAAAAAGGCGGTCTCGCTGGACAGAGCGTTGACAAGAGTGTCAAATGCTTCTTGTGGAGGTTCCTGCTACCTAAATTCTGAATTGTTTTGTAAAAGTTTCCAAATAAGGTATACTATTTTTGCGTAATTCTAAATAAAACGACAGAAATATTCCATGAGATGTAGAGATTGTTCAATTTTCTTTGCGTTTGTCGATCCTGGATAATTTTTAGTGATCTAATTTTTGCAGGGTTTGTATTTGGCTATGTATTGCCGACTAATTGACTTAATGTTTTCGCTTCTTTTTCTAAAAACTGATGTTTTCTCGGTTTTATTGTTAAGTTATTATCTTTCAAACGTTTAACTTATCTTTTAAATCATCTACTGTGTTCTTTTAATGTTGCTGAGAACAGCATTATGTCGTCCATGTATACTCTTACATTATGTCCTTGTAAGGCTTGTAGCGCTAGTGTTATCTTACGTATAAATGTATTAGGTGAATTAGTGCAGCCTATTGGCATACGTTTGTATAGATAGTGGCCGTATGGTCTGGAAAATTCTGTCGTATAAGAGTCTTTTTTATCTATAACTTTTTAAAAGAATCCTATTTTTAGCTCCACTACAGTTATATAGCAGGTGGATGCGAAATAGTTTAGAATATCGCTTCAAAATTGTAGTGGATGACACAATCCGACTGCAATTTTGTTGAGTAGTCTATAGTCTATTACCCCTCTCCATCTCATTTTTCGGTATGAGCCCGCCTGTTTAAGTACTATTCATGAGTTAGAACTATTGGGATCATGCCTGTACCACGTGACCTCGGTATATATATGACTATTATAGGGGAGAAATAACATCGGTCTTATGGGAGGAATCTTGTTTCCATTTTTTTTGTAATTAAAAAGATGTTAAGCGTGAAGAGGTTGTTAATTTCATGTTACTGACATTATAAAAATCACGTTGTTATTTTTTTCCTATGGTGGAATCGTTTATTAAGGTCGAAACAGCGTTTTGAACGGATACGGAGTGCTGTTAACCTTACATCGAGCTACCTATATGTAAGCAGAAGAGTAGGTGTGTAAGTGTTCTCTGCTTTTGCTCAGAGGTAATCAAGGAGCTGAAGGTAGGGTAAACTGCACTACGTATCCGTTTACATCGCTGTTTTGACCTAAATAAACGATTCCACCAAAGAAAAAAATAACAACGTAACTCTTATAAAGTCAGTAACATGGAATAAACAACCTTTTTACGCTCAATATCTTTTCAATTACGAAAAAAAATAAAAACAAGATTTCTGTCATAAGACGTGTGTTATTTCTCCTCTATATTAGTCATATATATACCAAGGTCACGTGGTACAGGCATAATCCCAATACGCCAACGTAAAGGATTTAATTATGCTTAGTATGCTAATTTTTTCAACTTTTTATTCATCCGTTTCCTTAGAGCGACCGAATACCTAACTTGTTTTGCTACAGTTGATGTATCTATCGTTTAAGGTATCTTTCGTTTTAAGACGCTAGCTGCTTTTAAAGTCTCTCTATTAAGGCAGAGCACCTAAAGGTTTAATTCTATTAGTTTGCGCACGTTTTGTAGTTCTTTTTCGTTGCAGGCTAACCTTTCAGCTGATTTTATCATTCCCTTTATTCTTTTTATTTATTGGTTACAACAAAACCTTTTTTGTCTCCTATCACTTTTTCAAGTTTACTTTGTTTTTAATTAGTATTCTTTACCTAAGAAATTCTTATCATCGCTTCCTCTAGGCATTTTTCGTCGACCTCATCGACGCTATATGGCTCTGTTCCGCAAATTGTCCTACATTCCAACAAGTCTACGTAAGATACGATTATGTCTATAGGTTTATCCGTATTATTTATGAATTCGACGAATAGCTAGATGATATCATGATTCGCACTAAAAGTGCTAAATAAACTCTTATCCTCTGATTTTTCCAAGGTACCCATCTCGGTCGAATAATGTTACATTATTCTTTTACGTGCGCGAAAATCGTATGTCTTAATTTGCGAGAATTTTAAAGGTTTTTGGTTCCTTTAAAAGTATCTGAGTGCCGTTTTATATTATAATTTGTTTTTTTTTCCGCATATATGGCCATCATGTTTTTTAATAGGTGCCTTCTGATCAGTCCTTTTACTTGTATTACAAAATCGTCAGGGACTACGTCTGGAGTGCACATCATCCTGGTTTGAGATACCTTAACTGCTTCTGACGTGCACCTTTGTTCGTGTGTCATGCCGGTTATGAGCACTTGCTTGTTCAAATTAATACACGAGTCCTTCTTAAAGCTACTTCTTTTTATAAGAAATGTTTTAGCACCCGTATCCGCGTGAAATGTCGCACTTACGACTATTACTCATTGGTTTTCTAGGCATACTAAAAGTAGTGTCCTGTACTTAAACTATTTATTTCTACATCCTTAAGTAATTTTGGATCGCTATTGCTAGCTGAGTCATTTTCTAACCGGGGGCTATAGGTTAATGGTAAAATTTCAGCATAATTATAATCATCATTATTTTGTGCATCTGCAGTTGACTGTATTTCGTTCAATCTCGTAAGCTGTTTATTTTATTATTGCTCGTGTCATGCATTGGCAAAATCATTTTATGCTTTGCTTTTTAGCTATCGTCTGTTATGTTATTGCGTTATGTTATTCGTAAGGTGTGGCTCACTGTATAGTTTTTCAGTGGCCTCCCGTTCGGGGCACCTCGGCTCTGCTTCTTTTGCAGACGCTATGCTTACATTTTTGCTTACTGTCAAGTCACGCTTGACGCCTGGGGACTGCGACGGGCGTCTTGGGAGTTTGAAGTCTCCGTATTATATCATGCGTTTTATCGTTACGTGAGTAAGGTGTGCTATGCAGTGGCATTTCGTTTTCATAACTAGGGTTTCTACGACCGTAATTTTCATCATAACTACTGTAATTATACCTACTATTGTTATATCGATTATCATGCTGGTTGTAGCTTCGCCAATCTCGCTCGTTCCTAATATAACCGTAGCGCCTGCTATAAATATTTTTGTCTTAGCCGTCGTTAGGGTTTTTCCAGTTTTGCGGACATGTATCATAGCTTCTATTGCTATTTGATGTTATATATGTATATGCATCGATGGTGGATATTTTAATGAAGTCGTATTATTATAATTAACTATACCATCAAATGTTGCACTTATTATATGATATTTCATCGATCATCAAGCGCGTTTTGTTGCGAAAACAACGATTTCCGTTAAAAAACTGTGAATTAAAGATCAACAGAACAATGACAAAAAAGGGCTTGCTCCGGCTGGGGCTCAAACCCAGACCTCCTTCTATCCAGGAAGGTGCTTCAATCAATTCAGCCACCGAAGCCTCGGCAAGGGCTCTCTTTTACTGCTCTGTTCTGCGTATCTTTACAGTCAAACTCGGATAATATGGGATCCTATATAAATCTATGCCTTGATAGTGGATATTTCAATGAAGTCAAATTAATATAATTATTTGACTATACCATTAAATGTCGCGCTTATTATTCGATATTTCATCGATCTATGTAGCGTGTTTGGTTGCGAAAGATACGCACAACAGAGAAGTGAGAGAGAGCCCTTGCCGAGGCTTCGGTGGCTGAATTGGTTAAAGCACCTTCCCAAATAGATGGAAGTCTTGGTTCGAGCCCCAGCTGGAGCAAGCCCCTTTTATTCTCTGTTCTGTTGATTTTGAATTGATAACTTTTTAATGGAAATCGTTATTTTCGCAATAAAACACGCTACATAGATCGATGAAACATCGAATAATAAGCGCAACATTGTATGGTATAATCAATTATAATAATTCGTTGTCATTCCATTGCTATTATTCTGTGCAATAATAAAACTACCTGTTCTCTGGTTATTCTGATTGTACCGATGGTGTTCTTTTATTTTGTGACAATATATTCTTCCTTTTTCTACGTCTCTTACTAACATGTGACATTAATTTTTGTTGTGATTTTTGTACTTACAATACGTGCAATTTTTTTTGTACTCATTCTTTTTATCTCGAGGTGGTTGACAATTTTCAATACCTTAAGTATTTTTGTTTTTTGTATTTACTACCGGTTTTGTAAGAGGGTTATCGTCTTTGTTTTCATATAGGTTTGAATTGTAGTTACCGTTTGCACCACGTTTCGGTGAATCAGCTATTTTTATTAGGTTAAAATTGCCTGATAACCTTTTTTGGTCTTGTAGTCTTAGATAAGTCATGCCTATGTACGCGCTTTAACCTCCCGGATTAGTGTAGCATAGGGCAATCTCGCTTTCTGTATCTAGCGCCACTACAATTTTTGCACTTCAAGCTCTTATGGTACTGCAAACTTATTTTTGCATCGATGGGATCTGTGAAAGGTCTTAATAGCAACTGACCGTACATACAATTATTACTTTGTATTACACTTTTTTCAGTCCTTACTATGTAAATTAGTGTTACTTACATTATCACGTGATTAAAATACGTAGACTTATTTACTACTCTACTTAAAATTTTGTTAAGAGATGGCAGCGAACTTATTGTCTTAGCAATTATTAGCGCTTACAGCTATTTAAGAAGGTCAAGGGGAGTATAAACAATTTTAACGTATATGAATGAATGTCAACGCAAAGCACAGCTCAGTTCATACCTTTGTATTGAACGTTACAGATTCGCGCTTGTACGGCAAGCTAGAGTTGTAAAAATGGATTAATTCAAGGATGATCATGTGATAGAGAGCCAAGGCTTTCTAGACGCATTGCGACAGTCTTTAACGAAAGATGTGGCGATAGTGTCTTTCATAAGCCCTGTGATTATTCACTGGTTTGTGCGTCTTTCATGCCATTTTCCTATTTTACCTGACGCTGTTCATCGGGAACACGATCAGTAGTCCACGCAAGGGCTTTGCTGGTTAAAAGGTAATAGTTCTATAAGGCACGCTAAGATTTTAAACACTTTTTTTTGTGTCATTCAAGAATATCATCAATGATCGATAAACACTGATATCTCTCAAGTGATAATTTTATTTACATCGCACTACCTACAGATTTATTGAAAATAATTTTAATAAACCTAGTGATGATTCTATAACTTTACGTTCAGTCAATAACGCCTATGGTATACACTTGAACTTGGTCTTTATACAATTCCTGCCTGTTATAGTAAATGTATTAATTAATTTTGTTAAATACCCTTTGAGCACTTATTCTATGTCTTCTAGAATATACTTGATACCTATCTATGTCATTTAGGAGTTTCTTTAATCTTTGGACGACTTCTTGTTTAAGAGCAACCCTTTTTTAACAAGCACCATCATCATTATCAAAGTTTTTTATTTTAACAACTTCTTTACCAAGCCGACCGTTCGAAAATTTTAAAGTATATGCTGATCGGCGAGTTTTCTCATACACTACGTCTTTCGCTTCACCAAGGAAAAATTTATCAATTGACGTTAGCCGATCTTCGAAGTCATTCCAGTCATATGGATAGCAAAACTCTACGCCAGGTAAATCTTGAGAAAGCAGCCAAATGAACAGAATATAGTTGTAGAATGATACGTAAATATCCAGATCAGGCGTGAGTCCAATAAGCACTTTTTTTTAACAGGCACTTGGATACACGGTACATTACACCACAAAGTTGTAACATTATCATGATTACACGTGTAAATCAAAATAGGTCTAAGATGCGAGCTCATAGAACTCCGTTCGCTGTGAGACTTAGCACGGTTGTGAGCAATACGTTTGGTTTTTTTCATTCACTCAGTCGACCTCGTCTTTGTCTTTCGCAGTCCAATAATATTTTTTATTTTAGTCAAATGTACAAGAGGTCATACTTTAACTGAACTAAATATTTAAATATGTTATTAAATACAAGTGCAAGTGATAAAAATGTTGATATTAGGTCTTGGTACAAAGTATAAGATAGTGGAATATCGAGTATCTTGGGTAACCTGAGTCTTCAATAATATAATAGTTATGTTTTAATTTTGATTACTGTAAAAACTCCTGTTGCTGAGATGATATTTTTAATCTTATCGTTCAATATTAAGTGCGTGAGATAATTTTTTTTACTTCACCGAGCTAATGCATAATAGTCATTGGTTTGCATGTGAAAATCAGGGGAGGCGGAGGTAGTCATCCTATCACGTGCTTTTATATATAGTTTCATGCCGAATTTCTTATTGTTTTGTCGCGGTAAAGATGATAGGGATAATAAATTGTATCTTGTCAATCCATTGAGTGAGTACACGAAACTTAGTTTGGTTTGTGTCGGTCTCCCAGTCGCTTAGCAGTGTCGTTTAAATTCCCACTGTGCATCAAGTGCTAAAAGTGTGTCTGCAGGTGTGTCAAATAAAAATAGTGCTGTAAGTCATTGTGGTCATAGCATTGCACTACCTAACCAGCTTGCAGTCTTATCTCATGCTCTCAGTAGATGGAGTACGAAAATGGTCGTGTTGATTGGGCACCTTTTGACGGATCCTACAAGATAATTATAGAACTGTGCAGTTCAGGATTACCACTAAAATATGTGATTCTAGATAAAAATAGCTGAGAGCTTTCATGTAAAAGTTAGTACGTCTTATATTAGGAATTCATTCTCTTTTATACAGTCGAAACTTGGTACAGTGTCATAAATATATCTAGTAAGCCATGAGAAAAATTTTGCCTATTTCTACGGGTACAAAAATATTGCCACCGATAAGCGCCCGTTTATACACAAAATGCAGAGTAATTCCGCGCATATTGATGACGAGGCCAATGCGTAGCAGCAGATCCTAGTTTGTAAGAAAAGAAAGCAAGAACACGTTAGAGTTGGGATAAAGGAGATAACATTTAAGGGCTTAAAGAGTCTTCGATAAAATCTTGTTGCTTACATAAAACATCTTGTAGCACGCGTTGTAGAGGTAAACCATATCATCAACTTTATATGTAATATTTTCAAGGATGAAGTGAGTTATTTCGAAAATGGTAAAATAAAAAAATATTTTCTACAACTCTGAGATGCTTAAGCAGTTTTATAATTCAGAAACCAAGGGAATAGCTAAGTATGTATACTGTAATAAGTCTGCAATTTCTTTAACAACTAAGGAATTCGTTAATATCATATTGTTGGTAATAAGTGCTTATAGAATGTGTGTTGTGGCTCTAAATTTTATTGACGAATTTCTCGCTGAATAGTGACTCTAATGTCACTTACTTATTTATAATACCTAGTATAATATTATTAAACGCCGAAAGTATAATATATGTAAGATTTAAGAATAAAAATTAAACAGTCAAATAGAACACTCGATAATGATTACTTCTCACCTCTTGTTAATCCTCTATGGAGCTGGATTGCAGAGTATGCTTTCTGGTACAGTGTACTAAAGGTAAACATGTCTAGCCTCCATCATATACTGTGACATTACCGATGCGTATCACGATTTCTATACACGTAGTGAGTATCAAGCCCTCATAAAGACTTTTTGTGACGTCAAATAGATAAATACATACATATATATATATATATATATATATATATATTTATATACTAGTGGGGCTTCGCCCCCTGCACGTTCCGCATGTCAACAGCCATATTTTTATAAGTGTCAAAAAAATTTTCTTTTAATAAAAATTTCGTCATCTTATACAAATTTTTAACAAAAGCTGTTGTGTTCGACAGAAGCTATAAACTGTCTTATAGAGTATGGGAAAACAAGTTTGGTAAAGATCCGTTGTCTGAAAGTGAGAAAAATCAAACTTTGACTTTAGAGTGGTACGGAAGTGACAGGTGCGGAGGTGACATTTCGAGCATTGGATTACTATTGCAGCTCGTCGACATAACATAAACAATTTTCCGCTCTTTAAGCATCTGTTGTCAATAAATAACTCAAGAAAAAAAATGGTGCTCACCTGTACGAGTGATAGAGTAGTGGGCCCAGGGCGATATGGAAGTGACCAAAATTTTTGTATACCCGAAAATAAAAAATTAGAATCTGTAAAAATTAGAGTGGTTGGAACTTTTGACGGATTTGGTTTTGTGCGTTTGTTTTATTTATGTACGATTCAAAAAGTAGCCACTAAAAGGCGTTACCATGTACATTAACGTAGTTTTCAAAGTGATTTTCGCTACTATCAACATTTCAGTGCAAATCGTGGAATACTGAGGCTGTGATGAAAACTGTTCCTTACTGATAAAAAATGAATGTTATTATGGCATAAATGTTACATAAGATGTCTATAATTGACAATGTATGTGCATGGATATGCCAGAAAACCTTTTTTTTTCTACTAGAAGCTTTTATGCGCGAAATTCAGACTGAAAAGTCGTACTGATGTGACGTTTTGACCAAATAAAAAAAAATTTTTTTATTAAAGATTCGAGGTACCATTCGAGGCTTGAAACTTTTTTCCAAGAAAGTTAGATACTTTTGACGAAACTTTACACAAATAAAATATTTAAATTTAATTCTATTTAGTAGCATGAGTTGTGGACCCGAAGTGAGCCAGTTACGGCAGAATTACCGATATACATATATAGATGTCTACATATATTTTCATGTATGGTGACATATGCGGACACTTTATAAGTGAATAGGTACTTATGCGGACACTGTTGGAATTGTGCGAACGCCCGCATAAATTATTTAAAATATATAAGTGTATCGATACTTGTGCAGTCATTTAAGGTCGCTCTTTAACGCAAAATGGATTTTAAATTAGCGAACTAGACGGAACGAGCGAAGCGAGCGAGGCCGTAGGGAGCCCCTGTTGGTAATTGATGCCTTCCACGCACCCCCGCGGTGTTAGAGTACTATATAGTGTCAATTATATCGCCTTGTCCTTATAAGTCTCCATTTGTGTGTATATATATATATATATATATACATCCGTATAAGGAAAGAAATGAATAAGTTTAAAGAAGATAAAGTAATTTGTATAAGTAAATAGGTCCACAGCAGTAAAATTTTTCAATATCATAAAAAATTAGAAAGTATGATGAAGCCAGCACAATTTAAAAAAAATAATTTTTCTAAAAAATTTTCTTTAG
This sequence comes from Copidosoma aretas, assembly GCA_030522625.1. Taxonomy (NCBI): domain Eukaryota; kingdom Metazoa; phylum Arthropoda; class Insecta; order Hymenoptera; family Encyrtidae; genus Copidosoma; species Copidosoma aretas. Next base: position 19,676 of record JAPYYV010000054.1, on the reverse strand, counting down.
AAACAAAATTTACGAACAACAATTATCCCGGGTACAAACGTTCTAACAATACAAACTTTAGCTACATCTACAGGATAAAAAATAGTAATGTCAAAATTCTAGTAGACAATTCAATAGTTGTTCCATAGAAGAAATTTGTATTGCTATAATGCAACTGTCATGTTAATGTAGAATGCTGTGCGTCAATCCAAAGCATTATAAACATTTTCGATTATATTTACAAAGAAGGAGATCGAGCTCTATGTAAATTACAGAAAGAAACGGAACCGGACAAGGAAATATAGGACGAAATTTCAAAATACATAGACGGACGTTATTTGAGTCCCATGGAAGCTGCATTGAATCTACAAGAGTTCCCTCCTTGTGGACGTAGTCATTCTGTATTTCATTTACCGGCTCATCTTAAAAAAAAAAAAAAATCGTTTTCTATATGATAGAAGTTTTGGAATCAATACAAAATTGGAAAACACCATCAACAGCGTGGTTTGAACTTAATAAAAAAAATGAACTTCCTAACTTAACTAAATACATTATTATTTCAGAACATGACATATACAACCCTCAAACTAAAGAATGGATTAAATGTAAACACGTGAAAAAAAATATAACTATTGGTCGATTAAATGTTGTTTCACCTAAAGATCAAGAGCGATTTTTTTTAAAGTTAATAATAAATAAAGTTAAAGGTAAAACATCATTTACAGATTGAAGAACGTTTGATCAAATTACACTTTTAAAGAAACTGCTGTAGTAATAGGATTGGTAGAGCATGATTCACAATTGGACATTATATTTAATAAAGCTTGCTGTGTTATGTTACCATTCCAATTACGAAGATTTTTTGCTTGATTTATCATATTTGAACATTTGGAAGGTAATATTATTTGGAATAAATCTAAAAATTTTCCCTCTAAAGATTTTGATAACGATAAGAAAAAGCAAGCTCTTTTACACTTCAACGAAATTTTTATAGTTGATGACACGTCTTGTAAACACTTCGGCTTACCAGAACCAAAAGAATCAAAAGAAAATATAAATTTTGATAAAATAAGTGAATTCGAATTTTGTAAACAGAAATTCAATGAATTTCTCACAAATTTGAATAAAGATCAAAATTTTATAGTTCATGAAATAATAAGCTCTAATAAAAAAGCAATATTTTTTGAGGGTCCAGGCGGTTCTGGTAAAACACTTTTATACAAAACCTTAATTTATTACTTCCTATTCATAAATCAAGAAGTTATATCAATGGCATTGACAGGAATAGCTTAAATTTTACTTCCTGAAGAAAAATAGAGCCACATAACATTAAGACTTCCTTTAGATTTGAATGGAATTGAAACATTATTTTTAGAATTTGAATTTGACAAAAAAAAATTTCGTAAAGTAAGTGTCATTACTTGGGATAAAGCTTTGATGATATAAAAAAAAAGCATTGGAAATAGTTGACAGAACTTTACAAGATCTGTGTAACTCTCACAAACCTTTTAGCAACAAATTAATAATTTTAGGAGGAGACTTTCGACGAATTCTTCCAGATAGTAAAAAATTATATCAAAATTGGTAACATAGAAGACACAATTAAATGCTCACATCTATGGAACATTTTTTCTCGATTTACATTTACGAATAAATTGACGATCAACTAATAAATACTTTGCATCTTTATTACTTGAAATAGAAGATGGAAAAATTGAATGTTTTTAAAATCCGAAAAGATGGAAAACAATCAATGTATGTAAAAAAAATTATAATAACATTGATAATCTATCAAAACATAATGTTGTTCTTACATCACATTATGAATATACTGATTTTTTAAATAATAAGATATTGAGGAATCTAAATGGAAACAGCGTTAGTTATTACAGCATAGATTACGCAACCGATAAAGGAGTCGATAAAAGCAACAAAAACATACGAATTGATTTTCCACTAGAGTTTTTAAATAAAGTTAAAGAAGACCGTCCACCACATAGATTAAATTTGAAAATTATTTTTATTGTAATGTTAATGCAAAATTTAAGCATAGCCGAAGGTTTGTGTAATCGCTTAAAAATCACAAAATCATTTAAATATAATATAGAAGCAGAAATAGTTACAGAAGAGAAACAAGGAAATGAAGGGTCTATTTCTAAAATATCTTCAAATACTGAAAACTCTTCTTCACTACCTTTATTATAATACAGAAAACAATTTTCGTTGACTCTAGCATTTTCCATGACTATTAATAAATCACAAGGCCAAAGTTTCAATTCTGTAGGATTGTATTTACGTAAACCATTATTTTCTTATGGACAATTGCACGTTACGTTATCTAGATGTAAAGATTTTAAAAATATATATTTATTCAAAACAAATCTGCAGATAAAGACCAAATTGAAAATATTGTATGCAAAGAAATATTTAATTGGTAGAATAAATTTGTTTGTTAGTTTAACACTTCTTATCACAAAAACATTGAATAATGAAATTATAATCAATTTCTATCTCTTTAAAGTTGTTATTTCATCTTTAAACAACAATAAATAACATTTTACAATAAATAGTCTAATTTTACATTGATCTTATAGAATATACTTGAATAAAATTGAATATGGAATTATAGTACGTATGATTATTTCATGATATAAGTTTAATCTTTTTTCAATAAAAAATAAATAACCAAAATAAATTTTGTCTTTTTTTCTTTAGCGAAAGTGACTTATGTAAATGTCGAAAATGTGTTCTAAAATTTACTTCCAAGGACGATTTGAATTTACATATGCAAACACATTCAAATTTATATCACAAATGTGATATTTGTAAAATTGTTATCATTACATACATAAATTACGTTCGCCACATAAGGAAGCATAAAATTAAAAAAAAAAATATGCTGACAAAATGTAACAAAATTTATAAAAGACCCTAACATTTTACGAGACATATGACATAACATTAAGATAACTCAAGTCAGAAAATCTTAAATGTATGTAAAAAAAGTTTTTCTCGCCACGATAATGTGTTAAGACATTTGCGAAGATGTAACAAAAATAAAAGAGATGATTTTCATAAAATATAATCATTGTTGTTCTTGTCTATACTACCTCGACAACAATTAAAAGTAAAATAGCACTAAGGGGAGCGAAAAAAAGGAAAAGAAGAAGAGAAGAGCAGTAAGTGACGCTAAGACGAATACAACGACACAATAAACGAAAATCAAAATATTTACCTGAGAGGGAGATGATGTGCTGGTGAGCGGAAGCTGAGGGGGAGGGGAGGGGAACTACGGGAGAGCAAGGGGGATCCATAAGGAGGGAGGGGGAGGGGCGAGGGAGGGGGAGATTTTATTGTGTTAAAAACAACGTAAAAATGAACGAATTTTAACGTTATTTTAGGGGGAGGGAGGCGAAGGTAAGTGTCGCTCAATTCCCACTTAACTATATACTATGGAAATATATATATACAGCGAGAGAGAGAGAGAGAATTACTTCCGCTGTTAGAATAGCTGGCGGATATACATAATATTTCGTCCAGGAGACAGTACGTCTCGAGCATTTCGGGAGATATAAGTCGATGCGAGTAAGAAAAAGTTGCGCTACACTTTTTCCAACCGCATACGTACATCTCGTCCGCATATTTTTTGTTATTCACTCTTTCTTCCTCTCTCTTTCTCTAGTCGTCTCCAACGACATTCTCCATGATGACTTATCTGCGAAACCTTTGCAACCATCTCTCACTCGCTCTCTAGCCTGCCTCGACAACATCCCCTGCGATGACTCGTCTGTGAAAACCTTTAAAACCTCCTATTCTTATCCACTTTATCATCCCACCTTTACAACATCCTTATCGAAGCCGTGTCCAAAAAATCTTTGCCTCTTAGCACTTAAGTCAACAAAGCCCTGACATAGCCAAGACTCGCGTCATTTGATACCTTTGTATTAATAAGACAGACCAGTCAAAGTATTACTCACGCTACGTTGTTTACCCCGACATAGCCAAGACTCGCGTCATTTGATACCGTTGTATTGATAAGACAGACCAGTCAAAGTATTACTCACGCTACGTTGTTAACCTGAGGTGCTAATGCTTTCCATAGATAAGTAGGGTAGGGTTAAAAGAAGTACACGGAAGAGAGCAAGCGCATCAAATTTTATGGGATAATGAGTGCGTCTCAGGTATATTTATTGATGATTATACAGCTCTATTAACAAATGTTTGGAACTCGGGCTTCACGCATGTGGATAGGGCAGAGACCACCGCTCGGCCGGTAATGTAACTGAGCTACTTACTTTAAGTTCACGCGAACAGGAATTTTAATGGAGCTTGTTCCATAGCACGGGCTTAATCATAGTTACGTTGGCATGGGGATCTGGAGTATGGCTGTCGAAGTGAGCAGGCGGGAGTAAGGCTGCTTTAGGCAATTGTAGGAAGCAAATGTTTGCTAGTCAAACAGCACGAGCTTTAGTACAGTCGACAATACTGCTTGTTCATAATAAGTAGGGCTGCGGTAGTAGCCAGTAGAGAAAGATTGTCGCTAGTCCGGCAAAATCAGGGCAACCTGAGTAGGAGCTTGTGCCATAGTACGAGGAATCCTATTTGCCAGGTAGAAGAAATCTAGGATTAGTAAGGCTGCCGGAAAACTGCACCAGATAACTCATACCTATACTACTGATAGATTGGAAAAAGAGGCAGGAACGGTAGGTATACATTAAGGAATTAAAACGCAAAGTAGAAAGAGGGCAAAAATACCATTTTTTCCGTTACGAAAATGGACAAGAGCAGGTGACCACACTTATGCTTGATGGGAAAATCCAGAGGCATATTTAATAAAAATCTGACAGAATTGGTCAACGGAGGATAGTAAGGATATAAACAAGTAAAGGATTAGAAAATAATAGACTCTTAGAAACATCAACCGGGGAGAATAATCTTTAAAAAAGCGAAAAAAATTTTAGAAGGAAAACAAAGAAAAAATTCAAGTGTTTGAAAAAAAAATTGTGTAGGCTAAGAAATAAAAATTTAGAAATAGCAAAGAATAGACGATTTGAAATGATAACCTGCAGGATTTACAATAATTATAGGAAAATACCTGGAGCACATATTTTTATATAAAGAGGCCGGAAAAAATTATAATTTAGAGTACATTGTTACCTAGTTAAATGATAATGAAAAGATATGCAGAATTATAATAATTTTAATAATATATGCATGTGTACTTTCATTCTTTAGGTAAATTAAGCACAGCAGAGCGGAGAATGAAAGTTCATTGATATGTTATGTCTTATGAGTTTTGATAATAAGTGAATGCATACAGAAATTCTAGCATGATTTATTGTCAGAATATTAGGCTGAAAGATGATAAAGTATGTTTAATCAATAACGTAATGTATTATATTGTTAATACAATTATTGATAATTAAAGAAGATATGAATATTAAATAGATATGCCACAAGATGAGAAACAGAGAAGAATGATTTAGTCTCTGGAAGAAACAAAAAAATACTAAAAAAAAAGTTCTGCCCTTTTTATAATATTCAGGTAAAGTTCTAAAAAGTCATCGTCATATGAACCAATATCTATAACATATTTTAAAAATATTTTAAAAGTACTAGAATAAGCTCTAATATGTTTTTGTAATATAAAGATTCTGTTATCACATAAATTGACATATACATCAATATCAAGCTTAAATGCTAACAAAAGTCATTTATAAGTAATGTATTATTAATATTTCATTACTGAATCGCTGATCTAATTTCGTGTATTGTACATATTTATTCTATTTTCAGGCAAATTTTTATTGGCTTATTGTGGTTGTCAACATTTGTATCTATTGTAAAAAAAAATTTTGTAATGCATAATAAGACATAAGAGAAATAATGATATAATATGGGGTTCGGCACGCAGATCGTGTGGGAAACGAGGCACCACTTGCATCGTAGCTGCTCCCTGGCAGGGATTGCGGCCAACAGCTACGTGTAAATGTTTGAGGGGACGACAGAGGAGACACGTTAACATCTACAATATACAATCAAAATATCTTATAGCCTAATTATCGAATATATAACATAGAACTATTATTTGTATTATTACTCAGGATGAAGAAAGAGAAGAAAGGGTATAGGTAAACTGTGTATATTAATAAAATCGCCTATCCAAGAATTATAAAAAAGATTTTTCTCTTTGCTCACTTTTACCGAGTGCATAAGAATATGAACTTAAGCTAAGCGTTTGATCATTTAAGGCTGAGACCCGCACCACAAACTTAAAGCTATTTTTTGGCAAACGCGAATCAGTTATAAAATTTTATATGTACATATGCGTGGGGATTGTGCCGTATGACACCATGACGATTACCAAGATTATTATGGAGGTAATTCAGGAAGATGAGTGGAAACTACTCCTACCGTGCTAGCCCCGCCAGCACTCAGGTGTTGACTTCAGTCGTTGGAGAGTCCGCAAGGATGTCTGCCGTTGACTGTGTGCAAAGCTGAGTACCAAGGATATAGAACTGCATATAAAGCTTCTCGTAGCCAGATCAACTAAGAAGGTCGAGCCCATAGGTGCAACGGATTTGCGTGCCAAGCGGGCTCTCGACCTCGACACTGATATAACCCAGACGCGGGGCAAGCATGGCGGACACGTGTGAACTTTTAGACTATACCGGAGAGTCTGCCAGCGTGCTCTCGTGCGGGCTCCAAGTTGGCCACGTCTTTCTCTATCTGCTGCTGGCAAGGAAGTGCACATGCACCAATAATTCGGTCTGCTGCTGAGCAGTGGGACGTCAGCACCACGCAATCAGTACTAAAGGCGGTTTGTGTTCGGGATCGGTCAGGGTACTAGTGACAGGACGGGTGATGGTCAGGTTCAACTTATTTCGACGGCAATTAGAGCCTATCGTCTGCATGGTATGCATGTATATATGCCGAATCGATACTCGTCTCATCCATAATTGCCATAATCTACTAAGACTCTCCGCGTTGACCGCATAATATGGGCAGACTTATGATGTCTCAACCTGCCACGTCATACACTATTACATATGCGTACATAAGTATGTGTATAGAGCTGTATGATAAGCAACAATAAGCTGCGGTCTCCGTTCACCTTGTATACTATTTACTTTCCTGGAATATTGAATGTAAATAATCTATATTTTTTGTCTTGTAAGAATATACATACTTCAAATATTAAATAGAATACTGATCATTATGTACCAATCTACAACGGAAAAGTACGTAAACTCAAGTCAACACTTGTAATCACAAAAGCAAATAAAGAAAATGAAAAAATTATGAATACAATGATTTAATACTTCTGGCCATAAAACTGCTTATCGTTAGATGTGATGGAAATAATTAAAGAACATCAATACAAAATTTACTAAAAGATGAATCCACGACTTTTATGTTTTTTAAAAACACTGTTGGGGGTCGTTGGCAGACAATCTGGTAGAAGCTGATAAGAAAGCAAAATAAGAAAAACTCAAAATGTTCACAATTTAAGCAGTGACTCGTTGATCTTAACGCCAACCTCGCCAGGGTCACCTTAATGAAATAGAACAGAAATTTTCAACAAACGGTTGAGAGAAACGTTTCAAATGAGCTAAACACGTATAAAACATGTAATGTTATAAGACTTATATAAGAGTATAGCAGTTACATATAAAGTATAACTTACATTCCATCCCCGTGGCGTCATATCGTAGACTGATACAAACGTAAATTTATGAAGATGACGATACAGAGTATGAAAAAATAAATAAAAACAACGTATAATTTTGAATGTTAGCATAAAATGCGCTATGTTAACTTACACATAAGAAAAATATGAATATTATTCAAGCCTAAAACATCTTACGTTCTATTTATAGTGTTGGTAGTGAAGTTATTTTCTAGCATTTCTAGCATTAGCCTTATTTGTCTATTAGGATCGATATCTGAAATTTTATTGTCTAGAAAATTTAACGTATTGTTAAACAGTTTCATAACTAGCTCTGTACGATTACAATCTATATGATCATTAAATCGTCTCTTAACAGCTCGGTCTTTCTCCCACGTACTTTGCAGGACACTAATTGCATTGACAACACACAGCGCTTGTCTGGCTAGACTATTAATTTCGTCTTTGCCTAAGGCAGTTAGTTTACATTATTCATTTTTAATATTAGGATATATATGTAGATGTAGTTTTTTGAAACAATTTAAACGTTAAAAAAATCAAGGGTTATACGAAAAAGTGATTTTGATGATGTTGTAAAAATTGTAAGTTTTTGAGCTATTGTTTCTATTATAATTTTTAAGTTTACAAAGTCTAGTTTTTACATAATTATCGACAAGTCATTTTGTATAGTCGTTACTATGTAAAATGCTTCTTACAGTACTATTATTATTGCGGTGGAAACGCTTATACGACGGTAATATAGCACAATCAATAACATTATATACGGAACTAATTTTGAGTTCATAGGCTGATTTAAGTTAAAATTAATTATTTTTTTGGAAGCAGTGAAATGATATACCTATTTGTAATGCTTTTATTGTTAACCTTTTGAAAGTTATGTCTAAAAGGTTTTATGGTATTTTCTTTCCTAATTTCACAAAGGAATTTGATGTGTTGACTTTGTCTATTGACTATGTCCGAAACTAAGTCCATATTATCCTTACGAATGCACAAAATTGTGTCGTCAGTATCGTTTGTATATATAAGTGAAGAAAAATTTTCATCATCTTTGAGTTCACGCAGAGCCTTTATTTCAAGGTCTTATATAACAATATCAACAAACGAGGGGGATATCGGAGAGCCCCTGGGGCTGCCAAAATTTAGTATATAAAACTTTTTGTTAAAACTAAAAAAAACATTATTCCATAAATATTTGGTGTATTCTGTAATTTTAAGAAAGGAAATTTCAGAAAATTGAATAATTTCGATGTATCTTTTTTCTAATTTGTTGATAACTAAATTTAAAGAAGTATTCGTCAATGAGGATACTACATATCAAAGACGTTGTGTTTAACAAATTCTCGTTGTTGCTCTCTTTGTGTTACAATTTGTATCGAAAATTCGTACTATTTAAATTATCACAAACACTTTGAATGATATTTTTAAATTAGGTCAAGATAAAACAAACAAATGGGAAGAGACTAATGTTGTGTACAGGTTCTCATGTAAAAATTGTCAAGCTAAATACAGGGATGAAACTAAACGTGCTCTCTAAACACGTATGAAGGAGCACACAAATGCGAAGGATACAGAAGCAGTGCTTACCACACATGAAATTGAGCACAGCTATGACTTCGATCATGATAATTTTTTGATTTTAGATAAAAAAACCAACTGCAATAAACGTATCATTTCCGAAATGTTATTCATCAATTGTACGCTTCATTCCATTATTAAGAAAGAGAACAAAATTTAAGCACCATTTACAGCAAACTCTACAATTTATTGTAACGGTTTGGTCTTTAAATTGAGTATAAATATGTGTAAATAGCTTCATTATCCTCTCAGTGACAAACGTACATGCTACACGTATGGATATGAATATTCGCGCCCACGAATCGCGAGGTAAATTTTCTGCGCATATGTCTACTAGTCATTGTTTATGTTACCGTGCATCTGTTTTATACACTTTCAATTGTTATTACACCTAGTTTGTATGAATGTTTTTATGTCGATGTTAGAGATATTCTATATATCTGATGAATTTTAATGGTTTTTTTAACTGTTATTATTATCCAAGTGCTGTGCGTTCTTTTAATTAAAGAATGTTGTATGTTTGTTTCATCAATAAAAATCATACCTGATGAGGTCAGCGAACCAAGCTGATAAAACGTCGTTATACTACATATATCGTAATTATTATCTTCCTGTGCTCTTAACTGATCAGCTGTAAATTCGGCTACTCCCATACGATACTACATATTATTATATCGTCAGGAATGTTTAACTGTTCGATAGCTATTAGAAGCTTGAAACTGTTATCTAAGTGAGATAAAGGTTTTCAGAAGTATATCGATAAATTTTTTCAAATAATAGAAACTATAAAATGAGTAGGTGTAATAATAGATAAGATAATTGGTCCGAAGGACAAAATGGGTTTATGTATCGTTGGCAGTGCATATCATCGTGGTAGTTTGGTGTTCGTCGATGTTCGTTGTTCATGATAAAATATATGCTTTCAAAGCTCACTATCGTTTAATTTGTCATGGATCTTACAAACTCCGGAATGCGATTAGACTAGCGGGTCTCTTTTTACTATAGAATATGTAGGTACATCGCATTACATTAGTTGAATTTCCTTTAAATATTTTTCTCTCTTCAAACAAACTTTAACATTGCCTTTCCAAGCGCAAGTAAACATAATGTTGTGGCTATTTTTACGAAATGATTTAATTTGTCCATAGTAGATAGAATGTAACTTATCTATCCTACTGAGAAGTGGTTGACTATTATTGCAATGCTTTATAGCTTGGGTATCTTTTAACTTAATTTTGATTTCAAGTTTTGTATTGAAGTCACTATGTAATAAACTTAACTTGACATCTTTAGTTATGTCAATAATTTCTGACTTTGAAAGTGAAGGTGTTTTCGAATATAGCCTAGATCCTAAAGCTACTAATATTTTAATAACGTCTTGAATGATGACAGTAAAATTTTGGACGTATTTTTCATTTTTTTTGTCTTAACTGATATAGAGAAAATTCTTTTTTATTTCCAAGAAGCTCAATTCCTTCTAAAATATTACATTAGATTTTTGCTTTTAACGACGTAAATTGTAATATAAACTTTGTTTAAAGATATGTGCAAGGTCATTATTTGGATAGAAGTAACTAATTTTCTGCTGTTTGTAACAAATATTATCTTTAAGTGTATGTATATGCCAGTAGCAATCATCGATCTGCACATTAAGGGAGTTTTAGAAAAAAAGCCATTTTATTGGGCGTATGATGAAGAAACTTACTATAAATAGAGATTTTTTAAGATGCTGTTCGATGCCATCGATATGTTTTGGGGTATAGTTATGAATTCTTTATCTTTTAAGAAATTTGAAGTTACCCTTGACGTAGGAAAGATCCAGATATAGCTTCTGTAGTAATTGCCGTAAAAAAGTAAGTAGTAATTGACATGTTAAAAAAATCGTTTACAAAGTTTGCCAGCTTCCGATCTGGGGCTGTATTCAACATTCGTAATAGTAAATTTATCGATTTTGCTCTACATGCCTCAATATCAATAATGTATGTTATGCGTTGGCACAGCTCTGTTAGGAGCTAGTGAGGGAGCAGCATAAGAAAAACTCCTAATGTTCTACATTTAGCAACGTTTTGCTGGTCTTAACACAACCCTAGTCAGACTTAATTAGTTGAAATAGAACACGATACAACAACAAACGTTTAAAAAAAACTGTTAAAGCTAGTTGAACACGCATAAAACATGTAAAATCATAAAATTTATATGAAAGTATAGCAGTAACAGATAAAGATTAACCTACATCTTTTCGCTGTGGCAATATATCGTAGACTGATGTAGACGTTAACACACGAAAAGATAATACAGAACATAGAAAAAGAAAAACCTAGCGTATGATTTTTAATGAACACATGGAGAATAATATCAGAAATGCCACATAATGACTCCACTACTAATACGATGAATTAGAAAGAAGATTTTTTAGGCTTAAGTCATATTGATAACTATCTCCTGTATCAGTTGACATAGCGCATTTTATGCTTATATTTAAAATTTTAATTTGTATTTATTTCCCCTATAATGATCTGTGTTATCTTCTTCGTGTATTTACGTTTAAATCAGCCTATGATATATGGCAACGGTGATAGGATGTAAGATAAATTTCAAACTTTATCTGTAACTGTTTGTTGTCTTTTTCTATTCTATTTAAACAAAGTGAGCCTGACAAGGTTGGCGTTAAGACCAACGAACCCTTTCTAACATTAGAAACATTGTGAGTTTTTCTTATTTGGCTTCCTAACGAGCTTTTAACAGATCGTGTGCCAACACAAAACATATATTATTTATATTATATCATGGAGATCAGTATCGGAGATTCGACCAATACTAATGTCGTTTGAAAACAGTTATTGATAAGTTAATTTTATTTTTATAAGGTACACACTATTAGAATAAGCTTAAAGATATACAAGTTCTTTGTGAATAGTAAATACAAGCATGAGAATGCAGAAATATTTAAAAGTGCGCCCCCTACGTTCCGACAATAAGCAAGATGTCTTTCTGCCATGTGTTTGCTATTACTACAGTCGAATACTTTACAAGATATCTTAAATGTTTCCTCGGATACCCGTATTTAGTTAGCTACGATCTAAAAACTAGGGTTATATTCTAAAACACAGTTAGTTTCATAATGGGCACCTCTTTGACTAAAGTTAGAAGATGACGATGACTTTACATTGCTTTATAAGCGATTGCATACAAAGTGCAACCTTTAAGAGAAAGGAGCTCGAAATTTTCTACGGCAAAGAAGATTGATAATGCCACTGCTAAAATCAGCAGAGTTCCATTTCTCTAAATTTCTAAACAGCTAGTACGATACTCATTCCAAGCGAATTCAGCTCATTCAGAATTTATGATTTTTTGAGAGTTAAAAAAACAGTCACTGGAGTAACTATCTAAATATTTATATGCTGACTGTGTTATTATTAGAGTATTACTTCTACATATCAGTTTACGAGGCATGCATAGTTTAAAAACTTGTCAAATTTCTGGACGTCAGTTAAAGAGGAATAGACTCAGCATTTTGTGTTCACACATTTTTTAAAAACTGTATCGAAAGGCTACTGTAACGTCGAAACCATAACTTTAACAAATCTTTCGAATATTTTGATCTTTATTGCGTACCCATAGACGACTTCGTTGAATAATCTAGAACTTTCTCCTAACTTTCTGAGTCACCTACACGAGCGCTAATACCTCTGCTGATTTTAAATGCGCAAGTAAGACTCTAAGGGGAATGCATATGCCCAATACTCCCTAAGTAAGCCTTGGCCTGAACTGTACATACTTGCAGAACTAGAGCTACGTGCAGCTCTCTCGTATACTGTTTCACCCATAGAATATGCACCCTTCTCTCGGCTACTATCCAAAACTGTGTAGGGACCGACAAATGCAGGAAATCACATGTTTACATTCATACTGATCATATAGCTATTAATATACTAGCAGCCATAATAGTGTTTCTGTCAATAATTATAGTAACGTAAGAGCCTAAAAGGTATTTGTACAGTATGATAATTATAATTAATATGTAGAAAAACTCCCAACACTTGCTCCTCAGCCAAAATCAATTTCAATACAACTATCTGGTTCCAGAGCATGACTATTTATTCAGTTTTATTTACATCCAATATTTCGGTGCCCACCATGCACCCTCCTCCGGGAACCATGATGTTGAAAAAACGCATACAAAGTACAAGCCGGACATTTTTCCTCAACTCATATACATTTTTACACAATGTAAGTCACTAAAAAACCATTTTTCGATATGACTGTACACATGCATCGTTGGAAAGATTATGCACATTTAATCAAAATATTTCCAACGATGCATGTGTACAGTCATATTAAAAAAAAGTTTTTTAATGACTTGAATTGTATAAATACTTATTAGTTGAGGAAAAATATCCGGCATGTACTTTGTATGCGTTTTTTCAACATCATGGCTCCCTAAGGAGGGTGCATGGTTGGCACCGAAATATTGGATGGAAATGAGACTAAATAAACTGGAACCAGAAAGTTGTATTAAAATATATTTACTATGTTTGATGCAGTATTAGGTATCCAAACTAAATTGTACGTAAATGTCTAAATAGTGTCTAAATGTTTCAATGATTATTAGTACAATCCTTACATCATACATTACACTAGTTTTACTTTTGCTATAGACTTAACCCACCAAAACATTATTAAATCAACTACAAGCACTACTGCAAAAAAATTATTTTTGATAATTAATTAATTGAAAACCCATGAATAAAAGAAAAAGCATGCAATTTTTCCTATTTACAACTTAATTAACTTGATTTGAGAAGTTAAGAAGAATGATTTCTACTATTATTGACCAAAGTGCGCGATTATTGTTAAATTTTATTTGAAGAAAGCTTGCTAAATTTTCTAAGTTGTAAGAAAAGAGGGTTGCAAAGACAAAGCCAGTTCACTACCTCTCTTGATGCTCGTTTATTCTATCACTACCTTGGATCTTCTTTCCGATGCTCTAAGTAACATGTGCGGGAAATACGAGAAAAAAATGAAGATTTAACCTTAAAAGGGAGATCGTTTATGCCAAGCAGTCAGTCACTGGACCGGGCAGTCGACGTCAGGCTTACCTCTAAGTAGGTAGGCTGAGCGGATTCTTGGACAGTTTTCCAGCAGCCCTACTAGTGCCGGACTACCCTTACCCGGCAGCCAAGCTTCCCCGTACTATAGCACGAGCTACTCAAGTCTCCTAGTAGTGCCGTATTAGTTCTACTGTACCGGCTTATTATCAACAAGCAGTATTATCGACCGTGGTCAACCTCGTGCTGTTAGACGAGCAAACACCTACTATTGCATTAAGCAGCCTTACTTCCGCCTGCTTACTCCAGATCCGTATGTGTGATTGAGCCCATGCTTTAGCAAGGGCTCCCTCCGGATTACCGATCGCGCAAACTGAAGGTTAGTAGCTCAACTACATTATCGGCCTATGGTCTCTGCCCTACCCGCATGCGTTAAGTCCGAGGTCCAAACATTTGTTAATACAGCTGCATAATCATCATTAATAACGCTCGAGACACACTCCCCAAAAAGATGATGTGCTTGCTCTCTCCAATGTATTACTTTTTACACTCATCTAAGGGTAGGGGAGGCACGTTGTGTAACGCTTGGCGCGAGTAATATGCCTGGTCCGGCTTATCATTACGGGGGGGTATCAAATGATGCGTGCTTTTTCGACTCAAGTGCTGAGAGGCGATGAAGCAAAGGTTTGAAGCGCGGAAAATGTTTCCGAGGAGGGCAAAAGGAGGAGAGACAGCAAGGGAAAGAGGCAGACGCGGAGGATGAAGTCAAGGCAGGCAAGAGGGAGAGAGAGTGAATATTAGGACGAGATGTATACGGCGGGGGAACAACTCTCATTGACTCCAATCCCCCGCTCGAGACACCCGCTCTCTTATCAGCGTAGGTATTTCTCTCATCTTCGACGCGGTCCTTCTATGCCTGCTTACTTGAACACATTTTGATTTCGTTTGGAGCAAGAGATATAATTAGCAGAGGCAAGCGCGTTGTGTACAACGCTTGGCACGAGTAACACGATACTCATACATCTTCTCTCCTACGCATTAAAATATTCTGGCGTAGGGTTTATATCAGCGGAATTGTACACGAGTATCAAGTGATGCGAGTCGCTGGCTATACGCGCACTCGCATAACTATGCCTGGTCCGTCTTATCAATACAGGGGTATCGAATGATGTGAGGCTTTGTCGACTGAAGTGTTGAGGAGCGATGGCAAAGGTTTCTACGTCATTGCGGAGGATGTTGTCGCGGTGGGCAAGAGAGTGAGTGAGAGGAGGCGATGGTAAAGGTTTCTGTAGACGAGTCATTGCGGAAGATGTTGTTGAGGCGGGCAAGAAAGGGAGAGAGAGATAGAGCAGGTGAATATTAGGATAAGATGTATGCGGTGGGGAGCAGCGCAACTCTCATCGACTCAAATCTTCTGTACTGCTTGAGACGCCCGCTCTTTTATCAGTATAGATGTTTCTCTCATGTTTGATGCGGTCATTCTATGCACGCTTACTTGAACGCATTTTGCTTTAAATCGGAGTGAAAGATGTGATTAGCACAGGCCAGCATCAGTGTGTTTTGTATACAACGCTCGGCATAAGTAACACGATGCTCATATCTCTTCTCTCTTACGCATTATAATATTGTAGCGTTAGGTTTATATTAGCGGATGTTAACGCGTATCAAATGATGCGAGACACGGGCTATACGCGCGCTAGCTCTTTTATTACGAAAATTATGAACATAATATGCCAATGCTGGCCCGATCTTTTGAGCACCGCACATATTGATAAAGACTGTTGAATTGTATGTGTAGCTGCAATTGCATCAGTTGTAGCAAGTCCGTCGACGAGTGCAGTCATCTAGATAGCATACACTCTTACCATTAAAGAAACTCCTGTAATCTCTAGATTCCTAACACAAAGTCAGCACCGAGGAACGTCTCTTAAGAGAATTGTAGCAACCAATCAGAGAGCTTTATTACGGCTGCTACGAAACGATACTAATAACTGCGCGACAAAGAGAGTTGTGTGATGAAAAATCATTTAGTTGTTATAAATTAGTCGACGAGTGCAGTCATCAAAATCACCTTCCAACGAAGAAGCTTTTTAAATCTCTAGAAAAGAAACATTATGCAAAAAATTTTTTTCCTGACAGGAATCTTTAACAGAGGAAGAAGCTCTCGAGGATATACGCACTTTCATTAAGACTATTCATCTATATTTACGAAGAATATGTGCCCGTGTATGCACACATTTTACACATTTTTGCGCGTGAATGCACGCTTTTTACGTCTTTTTGCGCGCGTAAGCATCCCATTTACACATTATGGCACGCGTATGCATGCCTTTTACAAATTTTTTTGCGCGCAAATGCACGCTTTTTATGTCATTTTGCGCATGTATGAATGGCTTTTACACACTTTTGCTCTCGGATGCACGCTTTTTCGTTATTTTTGTGCGCGAATGCACGCTTTTTACGTCTTTTTGCGCGCGTGTACATGCCTTTTTAGACATTTTCTTTTTTCGCGTGTGTTTGCGTGGTACAACTAAATTTAATAAATGTTTTCAGCTATCATGGATACGTGCGAGAACCAGGTCAGCGAGTATTATATCAACACAGCTAATACATTGCAGCAATATGTAGGATGTATTTCTACTGCAAGGGAGGATAATATTAAAAAGTGGATTGATTTTGCTAAATAAATTATACAATCGCTCAACGTTGTCATCACTACACAAAAATTGAGTTTTGGGGGGAAGTTAAAATATCAGGATATCTTGAGTCTAATGCAGAGTGCTTATGACCGTTTTAAGCATCATCAATGTGGAGAAAGCATACAGCAGGCAGTAATTTAGAGTAGTATACAGTCAGCGATCAAGTGTCACATCGAGACAGCAGTGATCACAAACTCTACTTATCTAGATATAAAATCCTTTTTTACCATCGCTTGCTCTGTTTTTAAAGAGCAAATAAAGGAATCTTTACTTAGTCATGATACTATTAAGGCCAATGCAATACTTACAGCTCTCTTTAACAAGATCAAGAATGACAAAAAAGTGCAAGAAACTATATACTTGAACGTTTAAAATTATCCTATATATCAGACTACTGATTTGGCAGAATGGTTCAATATCAATGTTCAGCAAATTATTGAGAAATAACTTGAAGTATTTCAAGAACGAGAGTCAGGATGGTTTCTCAAATCTATAGTGAATCTAATTGTAAATATAAACAAGCTGAATCCATTACGAGGAAGTTCCTACATACTGCTACCAAAAGATATTCATGATAAAAAAGCTTGTGTTAGTATGCAAAATGATGACAATATGTGTTTAAAGTGGAGTGTATTATGTGCACTTTATCCTGTTAGTGTACATGCTGAACGTGTCCTCAAATATGAGAAGTTTGCAAATGAATTAAATTTCTAGGGCATCAATTTTCCAGTAATGCTAACGGTGATGTCTGCTTTTGAAAAGTAGAACGAGGTTTTAATTAATCTTTACATCCTGAAGTATCGTGGCAAAAAACACCTTATTTCTCCATGTCATCTTACAACGAATAAAAAAGAAAAACATGCTAATCTTCTCTCAATACAAGATCAATATCTTGATGAAGATATTTAAGATAAAATAATCAATGACGTAGAACCCCCTAGATTTCCCAACGTCTGGATCAAGAACTTATCAAGACTTGTAAGTGAACAGCTTTCAAAACACAAAGCTGCTTGTTACATATGCGATATATGCTTAAATTTATTCTATACTGTTGAAAAGTTGAAAGCACATGAAATCGACTGTAGCCAAATGAACGAATGTAAAGTGCTGTTGCCTAAGGAAAAAGATAAATATCTTAAGTTTAAGAATTATAAACATCATGAGAAAGTACCACTTATTGTTTATGCTAACTTTGAGTGTCTGCTTAAACCGCTCGAAGGTGATGAACGAGCATATCAACAGCATATAGCCTTTAGCATGGGCTACTACGTCAAGTGCAGCTTTGATGATGAAAAATCCAAGTATCCAACCTATCGTCAAAGATAGCCTGACACAAGAACACCAGCTGAATGGTTTGTTAATAAGCTCTAAGAACTTGCTTAGGAATTGAAAATTTTTTATGAAAATCCAGGATTAATGAATCAGCTCACCAACAATGAAGAAAAAAATTTCAAAAAGGCAACACAATGTAACATATGCAAAAAGCCGCTTAACAACACTGATAAAAAAGTGAGAGATCATTGTCATCTGACATGACAGTAAGTATTTCTTTTTCTATAAATTGTAATGTTTACTTGTATAATACAAATAAATTGTTGTATTTCTGTTCCAGTTATCGAGGAGCAGCACATAACAGTTGCCCCCTTAATTATCAAGAAACATGGACAATACCAGTAGTTTTTCATAACTTGAGTGGATATGACGCTCATTTATTTTTTAAGGGGTAAGCTATGGAATCTGATAGGCCAATAAACATCATGCCGCAGACCAAGAAGCGCTATATCTCATTTACAAAAGGGATGAATGATAGCAACGTTAACTACCGTTTCATAGACTCTTGTAGCTCTTTGCCATCATCTATGGAAAAACAAGGGTCCTACTTAGAAGACTACCCAATAATTAAGAAAAAATTTCATTACAACATAACTGAGCAAATAAAATTATAAGTGAGAAAAGGAGTCTTCCCATACGAGTACGCCTAATCCTTCGATCGACTTAAGGGGCGAGAACTTCCTGCTTGGACAGATTTTTACAGTAGTCTTAGCGGAGAGCATATTTCAGAAGAAGATTACTCACATGTTTAAAAAGTATGGAATGTCTTTGACATAGAGACTTTCGAAGACTACTCTGACCTCTACATAAAGACTGATGTACTCCTCTTAGCTGATGTTTTCGAGAACTTCCGAGACAGTTGCCTTAATGCTTATGGACTTGATCCCGCCTACTACTCTACCACCCGAGGCTTTACTTGGGATGCGATGTTGAAGCATACAGGGATCACGTTGTAGTTGTTGACTGACGTAGATATGCTCCTTTTTATTAAGCGTGGTATTCGTGGTGGTATTATTCAGTGCAGCAATCGCTATGCCAAGGCTAATAATCAGTACATGGGTGACAAGTACGACCAAGAAAAGGAGGACAAGTATCTCCTTTACTGAGACGTCAACAATCTGTATTGATGGGCAATGTGTGAGGCATTGCCTACAGAAAACTTCCGCTTGGTCGAAAACGTTGATTTCAACGTTCCTGACGATCACCCCGAGGGCTACATTCTCGAGGTTCATTTCGAATATCCGGCTGACATCTACAACTCGCACAAGGATCTACCACTATGTCCAGAGCATCTAGCACCTCCTGGTTCTCGAGTGAAGAAGTTGCTGACGACCTTAGATAATAAAAAGCGGT